>JANHFO010002261.1:232341-251741 GCA_032468095.1 Pareas carinatus | reverse complement strand
TTATATAATAATAAAATATTCCTATTCAAATATTTCTGATGGTTAATGATCAAATACAGGTAAACCTCCACTTTCAACGGTTTGTTTAGTGACTGTTCAAAATTACAATGGCACTGAAAAAAGTTGTAAGGCTGGCCTGAATCCCCTTAGGAAAGAATGGCTGTTCACTCCATTGCAGTTAGAGAAAAGGTACTTTTACTAAGAAGCTGAGTGCAGCATGGTTAGGCAAGCTCTGAAGAATTCACACATGAAGATACAGATTGAAAGCAATCCTCAGTTTCTGTACCCACCTCAGTGTTCTCCCATGGGCAATTAGTAGAGCAGTCAATGTTATGAGCAACAGGTTGAGCCAACTCAGTTGCAACGGTCAATCCCACTCTTTGTGTCCTTGAGGTGTCGAAGATAGTGCGTCTTCCCTCCTGGTTCATGTCTGCTTTCTATCAATGTCTCAACTCCCCCTCCATTCCCATGGCACCAGCATCCTCACTCCCCCACCTCGAATACACATCGCTATCCTTGGCACCTCCAGCACACTTCCCCACACTTAATCCACCCTCTCCCCATTTCATGGCAGCTATAGGAGAGTCCTGCGAAGACTATAGCTGACAAAAGTGACTTATGACAATTTTTCACACTTAAAGGCCATTGCAGTGTCCTCATGGTCACATGATCAAAATCCAGATGCTTGACAACTGGCAGGTATTTATGATGGTTGCAGTGTCCTGGAGTCATGTGATTACCTTTTGCAACCTTCTGACAAGCAAACTCAAGGGGAAAGCCAGATTCACTTAACAACGTTATTAACTTAACAACTGAAGTGGTTCACTTAACAACTGTGGCAGGAAACCTCACTTAACAAGTGTTTCATTTAGCAACAAAAATTTTGGGCTCAATTGTGGTTGAAAGAGTACTACTTGTAGATCTTTGTATAATTTCATGTATCAAAGCAAAAATATGTTTTCAAATACATGAGACTGCTCATGTACAGTAGCATTATCTATAGTTTCTTATACAGATACAGCTTTTCCTGGGACTGTACTGCTTATTGGGAAGAGATGTATTTGATTTAAGTAATTGTAAACAGATATTATGTGAGGGCCTCTGTATCCTCTGAAGAACCTTTTTTGCCTTTAAATACAAAGTGCTGCACTGTCTAGTTTATTAACTTTCAAGAGCCAACTAAGACTTATTTTAGATTATAAATCAAAATACATTTTATGCTTGACAAATGGATATTTTATTCTCTATTTGTCCTGTGTTAAAACTGATATAGTGTCATGACCCCCTCTACTCGGGAATCTTGTGCTCTGCTATGGTAAACTAATGAAACAAAAATAGAATTTCATAAGATCCAAATCACAGGGTTATTTACCAGAGATGAAGAGTCCTGATTGGGACTAACAATATAAAAAGTTAGTGATTAACCGATTTGAAACCAAAGTGATAAAGAACATGTCCAAAAATGGTTAATAAATGTTATATAAAGTATTACAAAATGTATATAGACATAACAGTCTTAAAGAAGGATCAAAGGCTAAAGGTCAATAAATGGGAGGGGGAGGGGAATGGGTATGTATGCAGGCAATGTTTGTAGATATGTATATAGTTATGTAAGTGTTGTTTTTAAATTTAAAAGTAATAAAGTTTTCTAAAAAAAGAAACAGAAATAGAAGATTCATTGACAGATTTTTTGACAGTCATAGGGTGATGTAAACACAATGAATTTGATTTATTTGGTACTTATTTTATTGAAATGGGCCTTGAGGTGGTGTTTAGAATAGTAGGCAGGCAAACTATGGCAACAGTACAATAAAATAATTTAATATATTGAAACCTGATATGTCATACAACTCTTCAGATATTGTGTAGTATTTAATGCTATTAACTCATCTGTTTACTAAATGTGATATGATCTGTACAAATGTATGTTTGATGATGTATTTTTCAAAATTAGCTTTCCCAGTTTTAGCTTCATAGTCATCAGAAGTGTTTCAATTATTTCTTGTAGGAAGTATTGCAATCATTGTTCCTCTAGTCCTCTTGGTGACCTTGATTACTACTTTGGTAATAGGTTTGCTCCTCTGTAAAAGAAAACGAAGGTATGTATTATTGCTGTTGTTGTTGTTGTTGTTATGCTATTGCTAAATTTTGGACAAAAATCCTTTCATAGATATGGCAAAGAAATTTCCAAAAATTGGCACTTACCTTATGGAAATCATTCTCTCTGAAGTGAGATTGTCTCCATTCCTGCTAATTTTCTATAACTCCCTCAAAATTTGGTCATATCAGGCCTGGATATCCCAAAGGAATAGTGAGTTGCTGAACTGACTCCATTGCTTTTAATATCCATTGCCATCTCCCTGCTTTTTTAATCATATTTTTTTTAGTGTCAACAGTTTTTATATTACTGTTTTGCAGAGATTTTTCTTGTATGCCACCTAAAGTTATGTTTTGTGAGATGGGCAGCAATATAAATATAAGGAATGGGTGGATGGGTTGGTAAGTGGATGGATGGATATCATGCTCAACTCAAAAGTAAATTTGTTTTATTTTATATTACTAGCTGGAAAAATTTTCTTCCCTTTATAAATCTTTGAGGCAGCAGGAACATAAAGCACAGCTTGTCTACAAAGAAAAATATTATATTAGCAAAAGTTATGGACAGAGATTAAAGAGGTTTTTTTTAAAAGTAGTTTGTTAAGTTTGAGTTTGATATGGCAGTTAGACATCTAATAGATATGTCAAATAAGCTGTTGAAAATAGAAAGAAATCAGGAATCATCGTTATTAAGGGAAGAAGCTCTTAAAAACCAAACTTCAAGGAATTGTCATGAAGAAAGGGAATCCCAAGGGACAATTTTCTGCCAATGTTTATTTATTTATTTTTATACTTAGATTTATAGACCGCCCTTTTCCATTGCAACGGACTCAGGGCAGTTTACAGCCAGTAATAAAATACAGATATACATAAACATATTAAAACCATATTAAAAATAAATATTGGTGGGCTGACAATTTAAAATAACAAATCTTTAACACCAATTTAAAACCTAATTCATTAAAATCGGAAATGGAGGAGGGGGGCAGGGCTAGGTCAAACCTGCTTGAACAAATAAATATGTCTTAAGAGCATGGCGGAAAGCACGGAGGTCAGTAATCATATGCATCTCTGTGGGGAGATCATTCCAGAGGGTGGGAGCTGCCACAGAAAAGGCTCTCCTCCTGGGGGGTTGCCAGCCTGCATTGTCTGGCTGACAGCACCCTGAGGAGGCCCTCTCTGTGGGAGCGGACAGGTCGGTGGGAGGTATCACTTGGTAGAATGCGGTCCTGCAACTATAAAACTTCTAGACTAGAAAAGGGTATCCAATCCCAACGTTAAGTAGCTCTCACCTTTCCTCACTGCACACTTTCATGTGAATCTGTCTGTGCCATGAATGCATTAATTCACTGCTTCTAATACTGATGTTTGAAATGAGAATTGACTCTCCAAATTCAGTAGCAGTAAATCCCTGATTGCCAGATGCCAAAGAGAAGGACCTGGGAGTAGCTGTGGTGCTGGAACTGTAATGCTCTTCCTGCTCTAAGTCTAACACAGATGTAGAAGGCATGGTTTCCCGGTTTCTAGCCTGATGTCTTAACCACTACACCAAGCCGACTCTCCTGATGGTGAAGGCTGGTAGTGTTTTTCAATCTTGGCAAACTTTAAGAGGGACGGACTTTGTGACTGCTGGGGAATTCTGAGAGTTGAAATTTATCTCACTTAAAACCACCAAGGTTGAGAAGCAGTGATCGGCTCATTTAAAGGTGGATGCTGCAGTTAGTGTCTTCACCCAGCTTTTTTTGCCTATATGTTCAACTACTGAAGACAGCATGGTTTGCTATACCAATCTACACTATTCTCTGTTGTATGGATGCAACTCTAGAATCTTTTGGAATTGTGTACCATCTGGTTTTGGAAATTTTTAGAGCAGACTAAGAACAAGTTGAGAACAAAGACAAGTGTGGGTGGAAACTAGCTAAATAAACTGCCTAATTTCAGTCATACCAGAAGGATATCCCCCTTGCCCTTTCTTAGGTGTTCCTTTTGTAGAGATTGGTGGTTAGAATGTCAAGGCTATGAAGTTTAAAATCAAGAATCCAAAAAATGCTGCTCAGCAAAAACAATGGGTTTTTTCACTTACCTTTCTAAATTCTGATTGACGTTCCTTATGTGATGATCATAAATCTTCCCAAAAGTGTTCATACCAGGAAGGATCTTCTAATAGTATTTCTGAATATAGAAACCAGTTGTACAAGAAAGTGATAGCAGTACTGTAATTTTGGCACAAAACTACCTTGCTATTTGGGAGAATTATATAGCATTTGTTATTTGGAAGACCCCACCTTTTAAAAGACATTTTCTTTTTTCACTTATGTGAAATCCACCATGCAACTTCATCACATATTGTGGGGAACCACAGAAATTATCTCAGAGAATGTGGCAGTTAGCAAAACATGAATTAAACCCAGAAAATGAGGAAGGCATTAGAAAGAAACTTAGAATGACCCTGTTTTGGCTCTTGGTGTAAGAGCTAGGGAAGGAAAACATTGTAAGACTTTCATGATTCTCTTATTATAGCTCATATCAATAAAGTAGATTTTCAATATTTCATATGGAGTCCATTTCTTGACCTAGCCTAGTAATGTAACGTCAAAAAACATTGCATTGAATGAAAGCAGATAGGAGGGTGTGCTAACTGCTGTGTTTCTTCTAAGGTAATGTTTGTGGTCTTTACATATATATTTTGGGTGTCTGTTTCACGAAAGGCATCTATTACACATTGCTGCTTTGTTTTGCTATGTTACTGCTTTTTGCTACTATCAGATAATATTCTTCCTATTCTTCTTTGCAACCAAATTAATCTCATTGAGAAATAGAAATAATAAAAATAATGAAAACAATTACCATTTATATTGTATTTTGTGTTAAGCATTATAAAGTGCACAATAAAAACAGAACTGTTTACTCAGAGACAATCCATTAATCAATTATGCTTCTAGACTCCTCCCAGTCCACCCCCCCCTTTAAGTCAATGCACGTTCTGACTAAAGGCATAAATACTCAGTTTTGGCTTTTCATTCAATCCAACTGCAATAAAATTATGTTAACTGGAGAATAGTATTCAGACATTTTGATTTTGCAATTGAAGCAGTAATTACAATATTTTTGGGCCTAACTTTGTTAGTCTTACACAATAGTATTCAATCAATGACTCTATATGTTTTTTATGAAAGCATTTTGGGTTTGTATTATCCAATTATGAAAGGGAAAAGAATGGGGAGCTGAGAAAACTACTCTCAGGCAACTACGTGTTTATATATCTTCCTCTTCACCATTATGTACTGTATATAATACTTGGATTGTCAAAAAGCAAGTGACATTCTCGTTATTTTACTAGTATAGATATTCTATGACACTTAAAAGCAGGCTTTTGAATTTTCAGTGGCCAGTGTGAAAATACTTCACCTGTATACTATATTCTTCACATGGATCCCTTTTTCCTGGCTCCCTTTCTCCAATCAATTAGTCACTAATATTCTTTAGCTCTCATTTTGCTATCCAGCTTTGCATAAGACAGAGAGTCCCTAATCAGCTTGATGTGACATTGTCTTCAGGTAAGTTTACATAAACTCTTCAGACGGTGGGAAGAAATTGTTGTGTCTAATAAGCAAACTGAATGATGTACTAAAAGGACTAATAAAGAGAACCATTTGGCTAATTTGCTTCAATTACTAAAATAGTAGAAAATCTGAAACCCCACATCACAGACTTTAGCATTCAGTGAGTTATGAGCACAGCTGTTACTAAATGGAATTATCTTTGGCTGGCAATGCTTCCAGATGTGTTTCTGAGTATTAGAGTTATGTGGATTATGGAAAACATACTTTCATCATTACCCATGTATCTGATCCAGAATGATCATTTGGCAGATGCACGTAACCCCTTCAACATAAGACTCAACAGTCAATATATGGTTTTAAAAACCTGTTTAAATGGGAGATGGTATCCTTTCCTTCTTTAAAATTTCTTCTACCTTCATACCAAATGCCATCAGGCACAGTAGAAATGGTCACATGTATCCAAGGTCTTATTTATTATTTTTTTTTTAAAAAAATAATACTATAGCATATACCAGTGTTGGCGAACCTCTCTGTGAGCATGCGCTCCATTGCCCCAGCACAGAGTTCTTTACTAGAAAGCCAGAGGGATGCAGGGCTCCCCTTCCTCTCTCCATGTGCGCCTGAGGATATTCCTGACATCACCTGCCCTCTGCCCAGTAGTCCAATGGGAGCGCTTCCTCCCATCCCTGTCTGCGGAAAGGCGGGCGACTCAAATGTGTTGTGGAATCTGTGGCGAAGGTGAGAGAGGAGATGAGCTAGGTTGGAAGGGAGCATAGCTCACAGTGGGCTGCAGAAGCAGGGGGGCTCCGATGGCCGTGTGTGTGGGTTGCCGATGGCCACGGGGGGCATGTGTCATCATGTTGGCACTTTGTGATAAATAAATGGCTTTTGGGTTGCAGTTTGGGCACAGTCTCTAAAAGGTTCGCCATCACTGGCATATACAGATAGAGATGTGTATTCATTTCCCTCTTTTAAAGAGTACATCAATTGTATTCTGTGCTTGTCATTAATTTTTAGTCTTATTGTAATACTTTTTGGTTTTTAGTCTTGTTTTAATACTTTTTATTTTATTTAAAACAAAGCTTATTTTAAAAAATGCATCTGTGAATGAACAGATAATGCGGTATTGTAATTATTATTTAATGTACTATAACATTAGTAGGAGATATCAAACAGAGTTTATTAACTTATTTTTCAACTTGCTATTGGAATGGGACAACTCTTCACAACCAATTCAACAATTAAATTTAATTATTTAAAATAAATAAATAAAAAATTAATTTTTTATCATTCACATTTCATTTTGTCTCTCTTTTTGCATTTTTTCTTTAATCTTTCTCTTCCATCATTTCTTTGATATTAGTGTAAATTTTGTCCTGCAGGGGGTTGTCCCAGGGCAAGTTGGTCATGGTAAGTTGGTTGTGGCTAGTTGGCCGTGGTGAATGTATCTGCTCTAAAAATCTTTCTCCTTTTCTTGAGATAAAAGAGACTGAAAGCAGGCAAAAAGATCTGTGGTAGAACAGTCAGTAGCAAGCACATACACTAATGACTAGTCTCCAAAATGCTCAGTAGAGACACCTACTTGATACTCAAGTAGTTACTGTAAAGACAATTAAGACAAATAGTGTAAATTCGTGTTTTATTCTACAACAGCTAATGGATTTTTAGACTTTGGTTATTGAGAAGGGGGGAAATGCAGTCACACATAGTATTTTCATTTGGTTAGGTTGCTGTTTGTTTCCTCTTGGTCTGCTTGGCTATATGACTTGGTAATACATCATCATGATCATCATAGCTGCTTTGAAATAAATGCATATTTTGTGGGATGCTAACCTCATTTGATTTGTTTTGTTTTTAATATATACTGGTAGTATAAAAAGGTAAAGGTAAAGGTTCCTCCCGAACTTGCATGCTAGTTGTGTCCGACTCTAGGGGCGGTGCTCATCTCTATTTCAAAGCTGAAGAGCCAGTGCTGTCCGAAGAAATTCCCGTGATCTTGTGGCCAGCATGACTGGATGTCTAAGGCGCATGGAGCACTGTTACCTTCCCATCAAAGTGATCCCTATTTTTCTACTTGCATTTTTCAGTCTAAATAATTAAATTTTCAAGTAAACACATTTCAAAGATATATTTTTCACTTTTCCACCAATGTCTTTCAATGAAAATCATTTGAGTTAGGACCTTGACCACCACATGGAATCTGTTGTCTCGTTCTTCTACGGTGTTTATTACAGAAGAGATTTCTTTGGTTTATAGCAGTCTGATAGTCAATGTAACCCAGTTGCTGTATTACAAGTCTGCATGATTAATGTACCTTTGTACCTCAGCCCCAAAGCACAATTGATCCGTGTGGTGATCAACCAAATGCTAGGCTTCAGCCTTTTCATGAAATGCTTTCCAATCTTGGACTGACTCGATTCACACAGGCTAGACATTTCTTGGTGCTCCTGAAAGCAATTTAAGATAGCTTTTAGTTTAGTCTCACCCACGCAACAAAAGTTGCTTATTAGTCCAAAATGCAGTGGTCTGTGCACTATTGGCACCTGGTATTGGGAACATGTTATACTTTGTGGCAGGCACTGATCTGACTTCTAATTGGCTTCCAAATGCAATTTAAAGTACTGATTTTCACTTGTATGATCCTTTAAGGCTTGGTACTTGTAGGACAACTTACTCCAACCAGAATTGTCTTGATCTTCTAGATAATTCCAATAGAAGCTATTCTTTGTCCCTGACTTTTTGGAAAACCCTAGTTCAACTCAAGAGTGGCTTTCATAGCCCAACTGTGACAGGAGATACTGTGAAAGCAAATATTTAATATGGTTACTTTCCATGCCAATTTATTTTAACATTACCTTCTCTGATGGGATAATTACCATGAAAAGTAGCCATTTTTACTATTTCAGAACAGTTATTATTCAGAACAGTTATTAATGAAAAGTGTAATGAACTCAGAAGGTTAATTTAATGAAGATTAAGATGGTGGAAGATTGCTTTTATTCTATAACTATATCTGTCACTGATACTGTGTTGATGCATCAGGACTAAGGAGTCAGCATCATAATGCTCCTTGTGATATTTTAAACAAGAATAAAAGTGTGATGGTTCCTACATTAAGTTCCAACAGGAAGGTAGTTTTGTTCTACACACATTTGTATTATCTGGATTTCACAGAGTTTACCTGTGGCCTAGTGTAAACTGCATGGATTGATCTGTGATGGATTAAGACCACTGCAAATTTAGTTTGCTAAATATTGAGCACCAGCAAAGTATTTCACTGTTTTGCTGAAAAGGCAGTTGCTGAAAAGGCAGTTGCACAGATCCCAAGTTGCCATCTGTCCACAATTCACAACACTCAGAAAACCACCCATTGAGAGAAATGACATTCTAGATGGTTCATGCAACAAAGAAAAGCATGCAGGAAAGGCCAAAAACCAAACGAACACCCACAGCTCCAAGCAACTCCACTTTGAAATTGCATAGAGCATCTCCTCACACCTTAGAATATAAAAAGTAAATAGATTTCTTAAGAAAGATCTTTTATACTTTCTGGTATGAACATCTTGACTGTCTATCTTAATAAGCAGATATTTTGTTGAATGAAGAACTCTGTTCAAACTTGCAGCAATTCTATTCAGGCTTTATATGTACATTTCAATTAAAAGCAAATAGCCTACATAAAGCCTGAATTACATTTTTTAAGCAAATAGTGAAATGGCACTAATGGAAAGGGAAGTCATTGTTTCATGCTACTTGCTGTGTAGGCCTCTCAGCTATGAATGAACTGCTGGTTATGGTAATTCTTGACCTATTCATCACATGCTGCATTCCTGGAAGTTGTTATAATTTCATCTTTGAATTGTTTTTATTTCAATATTCTGACCAAAATGAAAATAAATCCAACCCCGGCATAAGCCAAAATGCAATTAGCATTTATTTTCTATGCACCCTGCAGCTCAGGACAACAGTGAGAAATCCAAAGCTTCAGGAGTCTGGTAGCATCTATTTTGACTAATGCATTTTAAGATATAAGCTTTTATTTAATGCAATTTGATACTTAGAAAGATGTAACTAGACTTCTTATTTTTGTCCCTATAACACAGCTCTCTTCCTGTAAAATACAAAACTTGCTATTCTACTTCATTGTGCACTGTTTGCAATAGGATAACCTTTTAAAATGATATAATTCCTATTATGGTTAAGTGAAGAAATAAATTGATGATTTGATTAGATGAAGCTTTGATTGCATCACTCCATCAAAGCAGGTTTGTAAATGAAAGCAGAAACTTCTTCAAAGGAATGAATTGTGTAGCTTCAAAGTGATCTGGACCCTTTAGAAATTATATGAGACCTGAGGCTTTTCTACTGCTTTTGGGATTCTTACATACAGCATTCAATATTGCAGTTAAACTTCCAATACTAAAACATTGAGAGGGACTGAAAAGTATTATGGGCCCCCTAATGTGGATGTGAACAGTCAGACAATAAAATTAAATCCCCTTCTTCACACTTCAATTTCTTTATTGCGACTAGTTACAACTCTTTGCTCTTCTTTTTGCTATTAGGATCTGCTCCTCTTTGGTTGTCCTGTCAAGTCAAGTGGTTCCTGACTTAGCTCCCAGAACTCTAAATATGGGCTCAAATGTAAAATTACTTTTAAATTCTGCACAAGTGGGGAAGGTATAATTCTGAAGGTATTCTACTGAAACTTGAGTAAAGATCTAAACAGTTTACCATTCCTGGAAGTACTGCCAGCAAAATGAAGCAGCTTCTGCATTTTTGAGTTTTCCACATTATGAAACTTTTTTTCAAACCAAATCCTGAATCTCAAAGCAACTCCAACTGAATCATACTTTTCTTGACTCTCAGATCATAAATCCAAATCAGGCCACCTTCAAATTTCAAATCTACAGTGCTGATTTGACTTAGTTACTATCACCTGATTTATTATACTTTGCAAGTTATGAAGAGATGGCACTGTTTCCAAACTGGGTGTGAAAATGGGAGCCTTCCTTCTGTTTTATCCTCTTCCCATGCCCCAATATGATGACCGTCTTTTCTTTTGGACAGCTATTTGGTATGGACAGAACAAAGCCTGGCTGCCCTTCCACGATATAATATGAAAGAGAGAAGGAATGGTTTTCCCAAGATAGGCTTAATATCTTATCTTCATCTACATGGAAGGCTGGCTCTACATGAAAAGGAGACAAATTCACCCCATTGTTTTAATTTACAACTTTCCTAATTTTTTACACGTGAGAGATTAGCGCAGATAGTCCTCAATGTACAAGCCTAATTGGAATCAGAACTCCTATTGTTAAGCAATGTGGTTGTTAAGTGAATCGCGTATGATTTTGTGAATTTTGCTTCTGTCTTTCAGCAAATCACTGAAGTTATTAAGCAAATCACATGATCATTAAGCAACTCTGGCTACCCTCATTGACCTGGTTTGTCAGAAACCTGCTGAGAAGATCATAAATGGCCATCCTATGACCTTGCAGCTCTTGTAAATACATGCTGATTGCCAGGGCCCAAATTTTGATAATGGGACTGCAGGGGTGTTGCCATGATCATATGTGGAAGGACCAGTCATATGTCACTTTATTCAGTGCTATCATAATTTTAAATGCTCATTAAACAAACGCTAATAAGTCGAGGATTAGTATGGATATCAAACTTTGCTGTTTTCCATGAAATAATATTTCAAGAACACAACACTTTGCCCACTGCAAGAATATGTTTCCACTGAATCCCTTAACCTCTGGGTTCAGAAGCAATATACTGGCAAATACAAGAAGTCAGCATGTGCAGGTGACCTACAGCATCTTTAAGGCAGACTGAGGCTGCCACTGGGAATTAAAGAGAAAATACACTAGTATAAAGGAATTAAAAAAGGCAAGTTTTGATCTCTAACCCATAAAGATTAGAAGGCTATAGTTGAGTATTTGCAAAAATAATATTACAGTGTTCTTTTTGTTCCCGGAAATGCACCACAATGTTCAGTTCTCTTGAGCAAAATCATTATTTAAAAAGCAGAAGGATCGTTGCTGGGATTATAGAAGAATGCCAGGCAATGTAGCTGAATGATGCAAGCTGTCTATTAGTCCGGCAAGGCTGTTGGTGTTCTTGAAAGTAAGTAACATTAGCAGTCACTCAGTAGGAGTACCTTAGAAGAGGGACTTTCTATGGTACAGCTGCTATATAAGAAATGGCAGGAAAATGAAGAGCAAGCCAGCCGCCCACACACTGCTGCAGCCAGACTGTGATAGGCCACTGCTGGTGAATGCAGTCTCTCTCGTTCCATTTGCCTGCTTGCAACTTTTTCTGTTTTGTACTTTCTGTTTGTTTGATTCATTTCCGTTGGATTGCAAAAAGCTACTGAGTGGCCATGAAGAAAATCTTCAAAACAATCAGAGTACTGAGTTTGAAATAAAGTGATTCCCTTCAGATGTGGAGGATTACATTGTTTGGTTTCTTATTTACATTTTTTTTACTAAGTACATGATGAAGTTTATCTGTAACATATGAGTCCTTTGAGCAGTATGGAAGAATCAAAGCTTTGCTGGTTGCATTCATGTGCCTTCTAGGCCTAATAATATTACAAACATGCATGCAATAAGTATACTCAGGACTCTCTCTCTCTCTCTTTCTCTCTCGAGAGGAGTTTCTTATTTATTTTCAAGAAGAAGGGAATTCTTTATGGTGCTCTCTGAGAGAAATTCAGAGGTTGCAATTCTGCCCTTATGAAAATGAACAAAACGAAATTCATTCAGCTTCCATTCATTCTTTCCCCTCTCTCTCCCTTTGCGACACATAGAATAGAATAGAATAGAATAGAATAGAATTCTTTAGTGACCAAATGTGATTGGGCAAACAATGAGTTTGTCTCTGGTGCATTAGTTCTTAGTGTACATACAAATAAAAAACTGATAGGTCATAGATCATAAATCATAGCTACATTCATTAATCATAAGTTACAAACAATTGATAAATCATAATATACAAATTGGAGAAGATAGTAGATTTATATACTTTATTTAGATTTATATACCGCCCTTCTCCCGAAGGAAGTAGGAAAGATGAGAATGATAGCAAATATAGCCTACTACATGGGTAAATATTTTTAGGCCTGTGGGAATTAGGTCCCTATTCCCACCAATTTTATATTTCTCCTGGCATATTCAACTCTTATTTCCACATAACAAATTAGATGGAAGCACATTCTTATCTATAGCTACTTTCATTTCTTTAAGCAAACGTTTAGTCTCCACAACTGACCGTATACCAAGCACTCTCTTTTTATCAGCAGTCATGCCTTAAAATTTCTCTATCCATTTTTCATCAATTAGGATTGGTTTTTTCCCACTATTTAAGAATCACTTGCAAATGCCTTCCTGTAGCAATCATAACTTAATTTTTCATTTCAATTTTGATGCACATTCCTTCTGCTATTATGCAATTTATTGTAATATTCATTGAAAATAATTTATGTTCTCAGCCAACAATATTGCCTTATCTGCACCAAACATCTTGGTCATATTTCCTGCTCATCTTTGAACTACTAATTAAGCATTGTTTTAGTTAAATAAACAAAATACTTTTTTAAAAAAATCAACATTTTAAGTGCTTTAGGGAATTTATTGAAACCTTTGCTTCTTAAACCTAAAAACTAGACCAGCATGTCATCCTGAGCAGCTAGTGGAATGCCTTTTCATGGAATTCTGAGTCCATGTTTCATTTGCTTTCAGCTCAGTTGGCTGTGGGTTTTCTTTTTAAGATTCTGTACATCCTCTAATATCAAGAATATTTCTCAGATTTGTCTATAAAGGAGATATCTAACTAAAACAAGGCAGAATATTTATGAGTGTAAAGCACTATTGGCTGCAATGCAATTTCTAATTGAATCAGTATGTGATTCAGTATTCTGAAATAGAGGATTAGAAAACCTATTTAAACTGCTAAATGCTCAGTTTGATATTTGAACATTTGAATTCCCTGAAATACGGTACATCATTTTCCCTGTTAATTACCTTTGGCATATAAAATGAGAGCCGCTCATGATTTGGTTTGATTAAATCTGATTGCTTGCAGGGTTTTGTTTTACGTAAATAGAGCTCTAGCAATTAAATTACACAATGCTGCTAGGCTGCTTCTTTCCTCTTTCCATGTATATTAATTCTTTATTTTTGTTATCATTTAAAAAAAATAATGGACTGTAATTCCCCAGCATCCCATGGACTACAAATCTTGTGCATTGTTGATAGCAGAAACTGTACTTGGAAAGTGTTACCTAAAATTGTGGTTTTATTAGCTTCATTTATTTATGTAAAAAAATTATAGTTTATTACAGGAATATGGTTTGCTGTTTGGATTAGAAATGCCAAGTGAAATGCCAAAGGTAGTTGCCTTTACCTTCTTCAACAAACACCGAAATATTGACTGAAACATTTGTACTATGAAAGAAACATAGAAAAACTTGATCTTAATTCTTCTAAGAGCTCCTATAAAAATAAAACTGGCCTGTCTTGATTTTTCCTGCCTATACAAGTAACGTGGATCAACCTTGTGCTCACATCTCTTCCCATACTTTTGGGCTCATGAACCATTATTCTGTTTCCACACACAGATGCTGTACACCGGTTAGAGCTGTTGTGAAAAATGCTTGATTGCAAACTCTAGTCAAGATCCCCGTTAATATTAGTTTTCTAAAGGAAAGAGAAGGAATAAGACTTTTACAGCCAAGTGGCTTCTGATAAAAATGTGCACTTGTATCATCATTATTCTTTATTCAAAGAATTTCTTTACTTGCCTATGTTATTTGTAATGAATTCTTGTATGATATCCTTGCTAACCAAAAAACAGCTACCAAAGGGAAGCCAATGGGAAAGAATGCAGACTGCAGCCCTTGTCTTTCATTTCCAGGAGATGATAAAATAAGCTAATGATTACAAGTGTCATGATCAAATGGACAGTACTAACAAACAAAAATATTTGTTTCCTTGAGTAAAACTATGAAAACATGAAACCCCAAAGAAATACAAGATGTTGGAAGAAAATATGAGAATCAACATTTAGTGTGAGAATTAACACAGACACCTTGGCTTATACAGTATTAAAAAATGGAGACATTTTGGAATAAAGAAAATGGAGACATTTTGGAATCTCCTAACATTCCTAACACTTGCACTCCTGATATAGAATTTCCTAACACTCAAATAAAGTTCTTTTTACATTTTTCCCCTATAAGTGGATGAAGATAGAGCTGATTGGTGTTCTCTGCTTGATCTCATGCATTTTGAACCCATCAAATGTAAAAATTGTGAATGGTTATTTTTAAATTGATTTGTAAGAGATTTAGAAATGAAATCAAGTAAACTTTTGCTCTTTGGGTAGAATTTATGTGGAACATACTCCCCCCTCACACATGTAATTATGTATACATACAGATGGACACACTTGGATATATAATGTTCACTTTTATAAATCAATAGCTGAAAAATTCAGTGAAAGCAGCAATTTTATAAGAAAAAAGCAATATCAGGCAGCAGCAATCAGCAGCAGCTCATCCGAAATATATAAAAAAAGATTTTAGTGGCTATCAAATCTGCTATTTTAAAATCTGGATAACCACTAGATAGCACAAAAAAGGTTAGGGGTTTCCATATCTTTTATTCACATCTAGTGGTCATCCTGATTTTAAAAAGAACAGATGTGATCATTCTAAACTTCCCCTGCTCCTTATAAGGTCTGTGTAGTAGTTTCTTATGTGCAATATTTTCCTTTCCCAATTCACACAATTCTCTAAGCAGGAGGAAGAGGAGGACTTGTTAGTTAAATAGAGTGCTGACTATTTGGGTTGTGTGATGTCATTAAGGAGAGCTTTCTTCCCAGTCAATATATATATATTTAAAAGTCCTTTCAAAAAGTGCTCATTTGCTGAATTAATGATAAACTTCATTAACATATATCCTTAAAAATTTACAGAGAGCCTCTACAAGCCATGCAGAGAAGGCAGAACTCATAGGTGAGACTCCATCAGATAAATAAATCTTTGTTGCAATGCTTGGAGAAAATAAAAAATTCTTGGTTTAGCATTCTTGAAAATGCGCTCTACGTTACTGAAAGGGCAAAAATTCTTGGGAAGACTATCACATCAACATAAATCAGCATTTTATGACAAAGTCGCTTGGCTGATGCATGCCTATGCTAGAAGCAGAATATAAGAAGTTGATTTGGAGAGCTATTAAACATTTTTTACCTCTTGCCGTTACATTTCAACATGCTTACTCAAGTTCATTTTTACTGATGGAGAATTAAAGCTGCTAATGCTAGATGAAGGATACAAGGTTTGAAGGAATGTTTTTTCCCCCTTGAATAAATGGCATTTGTAGTATACTTTTTGCTTTTAGATTATGCCTGTACTTCATGAAGTAATTAAAGCAAGCTTTGTTTTATGAATTAGATTTCCAGTGTTGGAAATTTTATGTTGTAATAAACAATGCAGCTTTGGAAGAGAAAAATAATGCTCCATTCTGTAGGAAGTCATCTTATTATGAAAATGTTTCTTCAGCTGAGACTTGCGTTCTATCAATAAGATTGCATGCCTTCTAGAGAAAGTGCAGCAAAACCAGTGACTCTATTTTTGCCAATCAACTGGAACAAAACATGGCATCCTAAAGAAAAGCAATGGATGTTCAAAATTGAAAGGTTTAGCTTACAGTGGGGATTTTTTTTTTAAAAAAATCATTCTTTGATCTCCTACTAAGATGGAAAAAGTTTCCCATGCCTAGAACCCATATATTTGTGTAGGCAAGAAGACACCAAAAACAGCTGTTGTGGAATCTGGCTGCTTTCAGCTGGCTGATTCATTGTTCCGTGTTTATTCTCCTTTCTGTTGTTTGTTAATGTTGGAAAAAAAAGACAAAAATGGATAAAACAGACATGCTCCTTTTTTCATATTCAGTGGAAAAATGTGTTTCTCCCATCTTCTGTTTCTTCCAATTTTAAGATGGTTATTAAAAATTCTCTTTGCTTGTTTAATTTGCTGAAGATCTGTGAATGAGATTTTACTGTGAAGATCTGTGAATGTGATTTGAAAGGCAGCAGATTGAAAAGCAATGGAGATACAAGGTGGCCCCTGAATGAGGGTGTAGATCCAGAGAGGTGGGACTTTAGAATCCAGACATACTGTGCCCAAGACAGTTTCACAGCTTTTTATTCTTCTTCTCCATTAGGCTTGCACCCTGGAGACAATGAATTTGAAAAGTCAGAACGGTTCAAAATAAAAAGAAATAAGTTTGTATAGATCAGCACTTATTAATTTGGCCTCCTGTTCCCTTTCAATTTCTCAACAACAGTATTTGAGACCACAAAGGTGAACAGGTATCCAAGTCAAATTGTGGCATACTGTAGTTTCTAGCTGTCGCATCTATGAGGGGAAAAATGGTGTTAAATGTGGAAAATTAATTGAATGAATATCCCTGGTCCAAATATTCTGTCAATAGAGAGGGGGTATAGACTCTTTCAAAAGAAGGGACACTTTGAACTCCTGCATAGCCACATTGATGCAGCATGTCAGAGTTTTCTCAAAGGAAATGTTGACAAGATTTATTTATCTATGAACAGAGGTTTTTCTTGTCATCAAATATAGTAATTATAAGATTTAGAACCAAAATGTCTTCGAGCCTACAGAAGTATAGAAATGACGATCCGGAGTTGATTGAACCTTTCTGAGAACAATATTGAATAAGTTACTTTTTACTTTACTTAAACATGGTAACAGGGTAATAGCGTCACCCTTTGGAGAGGGAAGAATAGACTCATGCCAAGAGGCATTTTGGCCCTAAGTGGTAACAAATTCTTAAGAGGCATTCTGAACAGGAACGCTCCTATTTTGAGCTTGAAGAGAAATTATTTTTCTTCTCTGTTCTAGTAGCTTCCTGACTACAGGGGATGAATTGGCAACTGCAAATCTAATGCTTCCTGGACTCTCCCATTGCTTGAGGTTGTAGGGAAATTACTGTCCTAGTGTTTTTCTTTGTTAGATTTATGTTCCCTCCTTACATTTTAGTCTCTTTACTACATTATCTCCCATTAATTTCTTCAAATGATTTTCATCTTCTTTCAGCCTCATTTTCTGTCGGTAAGAAATTTGCTGACCCTTCATCTAACCTCTTACCTTCCTTCTCCATCCTTCCTAATTCTTTTCCTGAACAGTATTTCGTCTCTCCTGCCACATTTGCTTTCTGTCTCCTTTGAATTACCTGGAAGAGTCTTTAAAGAGTCAAATAAGTTATGACTTAAAAAGTTGCTGATATAAAAGTTCCTCATCCCCTCCTCTGTGCTACAGAAATAGGCAGTCACAAACTATTTATCTCTGGAGATTCAAGGAAGCTTTCTAAATAATATTGGATGATGAAGAGACGGCATAGGAAAAAGTGTGCCAAGAACTTTCTGTATGAAAAACAGCATTGCAAACTCTTGATTTTGCATGTTTAGCTTTATTCTCTGTGTATTTTCTTTATTTATTTATAATTTTTATAGTCTGTCATTTCATTCTGCTATTAAAAGAAGCTGGAAGAAAAATAAACAAATAAAAATTAAGCAAACAAACAAACTATAAACCTACATGAACAATAGAGATCACCAATGATCTTGTTCAGAATAATTTTAGAGAAGAGATTTTTATACTGTTGTCTGCTTTTATCTACAGGACTTAAGCAAGTTGAGAGAAGCAGACCACATTTTAAAGATCTCTTTCTTCTCTAAAATTATTTTGAATAGGATAATTTGAAATTTCTCTCGTCCAAAGGGAAAAAAAAGAGCTCAGTGAGGCTCTTTGGGAACAGAAATCCCTATTTGGGGCAAGAGAGAACATTGGTCCTTTGTATTTTATGGACATCAGATGAATTAACACATCTGGATTTTAATCCAGGAATAAAATCTAATTTTCTTCTCCTTAAATGTTTTGAAATGGCCAAGGGTATTGTTCCTGTCATGTACTCCATAGCATGGGCTGCTGGAGCCCCACAAAAGCTGCTGATGCGGTGTAAATGTAAGATTACAGAAGGGGAAAAACTATTAAATACATGGGGAGCATCATATTTACTGCTTTAATTTCTTTATTTGCATTTACATTACAATACATCCATTTTAATTTTGCCCTTACCCTAACCACTGTTTGGAGTGTAGCCCCTGAGTGCCATTTAGAGGCCCTTCGAAACCTCCAGATATCGTACTGTTAAAAGAGAATATCTGGCTATTGATGCTATTTATCTGCTGATCATCTGCCCTTTCCTTTCAGATGCTTCTGCCTGTTAAAGTAGCTTCAGAAAACATATTTTTGTAGCTTTATTTTTTGTATGCACCCTGATGTTTAACTTTCCTGTTCCCTCACCTCCCTATGCTTTGGAAAGCTCATTATAAGGAAGAAGAGAAAAAAAATCTCCTTTCTTTTTAAGCTACCCAGTTCTAGTTTATTCTTCCACTCACCACTATCACCATCAACAGCATCCTTGTAGGTTCTATTAGGAACATCACATTTCTTTTTTTTAAAAAAACTTTTTATTACTTTTCAAAAAAGAAAGTGAGAAAAAGAAAAAAGAAAATCCAAATAGATCTATATATAAACATACAAAACATCATAGCAATACTTAAAATACACAAAGCTTCTCTCTTCTTCTTCTTCTTCTTCTTCTTCTTCTTCTTCTTCTTCTTCTTCTTCTTCTTCTTCTTCTTCTT
>JANHFO010002261.1:129051-144774 GCA_032468095.1 Pareas carinatus | reverse complement strand
ACCCGGTCCAGAGCCCCACTGACCTCCCTATGCCACGAGGTCGCGAGGTCTTCAGCCGAGTTGTGGGACAAGGTCTCTGGGAGAGGCCCAAGCTCCATCAGGAACCTATCCGGATCCATCAGGCGCCTGGGGCGGAACCATATTCTTAAAATTCCAATATTCACATCTATAGCATATCACAGGTAAAACAATTGCAAGTTTTTGATATCTATAAGTATAGACATAGCATTTGAATATCTTCCCCAATGTGTTCATTGCAACTATATGGAATGGGAAGGGAAAGGGGAATGGGAAACTGTCAGTCAGGCTGGAAGGAGGAGTCAAGTGAGGATCTAGCTTGTTGTACTTGTGCAGCTGCAAGCGCCATAAGCTTGATACCCCCCCAAGATCCATGAAACATTATCTAACCAGGGGAAGGCAAGCAGTCTGATGAGATTCTTGTCGCATAAGTAGTAGATAATAGAATTACTGACTTTGATTATTCAGGAGTGGCTCTGATGGCCTGCATTTGACAAATAATCTGCATAGTGTATTTGACAGTTGCTTCCTTTGCTGTTGATAGTTTTAAAAGAGAGAATATGTACTATTTAAATATCATAATTGTCAATTTTAAAGCTCATTGTTATACCTGTTGATATTAGTTTACTCTTTTTTATACGTAATTTTAGGCCTATTTTTTATCATGCTCTTTCACTTTGATTATTAAATCTTGCAGTTCATTTGTATTTTCAGAGCTGGTAGCAAGCTTATGAAATAAAAGTAAGGCCCAGGTATGATTTAAAAAAAACATTTCTCACTGGAAGAAAAGCAGCACTTCTTATTTATACCACACTGAAAACCAAACCCCTAGGTTTCATGGCAATGTTGTATTAACCCTAAAATGAAATATAAAACCCCATGAAATCGGTGATCCATTACTTTAGAAATCTACATACTGATTCCTTTTCTCGCTTGCAGGAGAACAGTTGATCTTCAATTCATTACTATCTGGAATTACATGGAGTGATACTTGTGGATATATTATGAAAGTTCCCCATTAGCACTTATTACCAATTTCTTCATTTTTTAAATTTGTTTTAGCCTGTATCCTTAATGATACATTGATAATTTATATTTACCTACAGAAAATATTTTGAATGCAGCTATAAGGAGCAAGTGAGCATGAGAAAGATAGATAGAAACAGAGCTACCAAATAATAGATAATTTTATTAGTATGCCAGTCTTTCCTCATAGCTAAGCATACAGAAGTAAAGAACAAAAAAAATCTGTGGATAAAAGAAGCATTCCATACAAATAACTTGTTTTTCAGACATCACATACATATATAGAAGGAAATATATTCCACTATTCTCTATTCTTTGAAAATCAATAGAAAAAATAAGAACTTTTTTTTTAAAAAATCAAAGTCTTTTATAAAATTGTTGAGAATTAGGAACTCAATATTTTCTGCAAGTTACTAACTTTAGCAATATAACAAGTGTGTTTCCTACAAATTCTTCCGTTATCTTTTGCGGTACTGCCAACTTCCCAGGAAAACAAAGCATGAACTCCGAGCAACCCATGTTCATAAAACAATGCGTTGTTGCAAGAAGAATGAAGCTGCTGCTTTGATTGGTTTTGTACAAAGCTCTAAGAAGGAAAACAAAGCAGGTAGAAGGAGCTTCAACTGAAACTGGAAGAGCTGTGCAACTGTAAAGACATAGCAGGCATTTTGCCAGCCATTTCAAAAGATTGAGGTTTCCAAATCACCCAAACAGTCAACTGAAAGGTGTTTTTTTTAATTGTTTCCAGAAATACTTGCAATGTTTCAGCATCAAAAACCAACAACATTTTCAAGGTAATAAGTGTCACATGCTTAATATTACAAATTAAATATGAACACCAATCAATTAAAGGAACAACTGACACGCAGTGTCAGCTCATGTCAGGTTGAGCATACCAATTTTTCAGTTTAGCAATAGCAATAGCACTTTGATTTATACACCGCTTCACAGTGCTTTAAAACCTTCTCAAAATGGTTTACAGAGTCAGCATATTGACCCCAACAATCTGGGTCCTCATTTTACTAACCTCAGAAGGATGGAAGCCTGAGTCAACCTTGAGCTGGTGAGGATTGAACCTTGGGAAGTCAGCAGAATTAGGCTGCAATATTGTACTCTAACCATTGCGCCACCACAGTTTAAGTAAAAAATTGGGCAAAGATCTAAGCTGTATGTTATATGTTAACTAGAACGACATATGTAGAGCAAACCTATTAGAACTAACTTAAGCTCTACTAATTTCAAGGTGTCTAAATCAAATACAATCTGAATAATAAACTAATGTTTATTAACATCTTAGAAATCACACTTAAAATTGATATAAACTTTTTTCTCATTTTCCAACATTCCCAAAAGAAAATGTCACATGAAGTTTATTTATTATTTATTTATTTCTTAAACTCTGCAATAATTGAATATGTCTATCATGAAACCAAAATTTAAAAATGAACCAAAGTATAAACATTCAATTGACATACCATTAGTCAGATCCTATGTTTATATTATTTATAGGCTCTCAAAGTTCTATGTTCTGTTTTTATTAGTATAGCTAAACTACCAGTCACTGACTATAAATAAATACATTCAATTTCACACAGACTTTTGACCAATTAATTGGCATCTGGAACTCCTAAAAATATTTCAGAAAATATATTTTAACATTCTATTAGAACTGAATTTTGCCCATATTGTGAAACAATGAGTTGCACATATAAATGGAGAAGAATATAAATGAAAAATCAGTTATCAATAATTTTCATTTCACCAACAATCAAGAAATAAAATAAACACAGAATTGAAAAGGAGAAAGTAAATGTTCAAGCTTGCATCAACTAGTTTTTGCTGCTCTGTATGTGATAGTTCATTTTATATCTGAGAGGAGGATCACAATAATTATTTGTTCTCCTTCAGTATTGATGTTACAAAGGGTAAATATAACTAATCTGAATAGTCCTGTAGAAATTAAAATATAATTAACTTCTACAGCTCTATTTGCCCAGATAACTTGACCAACCATCTATTTATTGTAAAACAGTGTTCAAGTAAAGCCAACAACAAAAGTAACCCTCAAAGTAGTCTGTTAATAATCTATTATTGTTCGTCTTTATTTCTGATCTGTCCAGGATCAAATATCTTCAACTGATTCTTAATAATGAAACTTTTCCTTACAACTGTAATCTTTCCAAAATTATTGCATCTCATTCCCTAAAGTCATAGAACTCTGTTGTGAATATCTCTGCAGCTCTTGTTGTTCAGGTTTTCAAGCTGAACCACAGCATCTCTTAACAGTTATCTTCTGATTGAATATAGTAAGTCTATTCCACAATTTCCATCAGTTTTCTTAGGATATCCAATTCATTTCTGATCCATACTGTCATCTCTAAGACTTTAAAATTCTGCCTTCCCCAATGAGCCTGCAATTCTCTTTCTCCTTCAATTCTATCAGCAACAAATTGAATTCCAATCCATCCAATTGCAAGTTTGATTTAGCTGCTATTATCTAAGTATCATCCTCAGACTGATTTTTGACTGTTGTTAAATAATCAAACCTTTTATCTAAATTTTCATTTAGCTGGAATTGAAATTGTTTGAACCATTTGATTTTGGTGATTTCCTTTCTGATATCATATGTATTTTTATATTATCACCCCAAATTTCTGCAAGAGCACTACTCCTTCATAAGAGCTAGTGATCTCATGTTAGAATATCATTTATTTACTTTTAGCTAAATCATTTTATTTTGGCGGTCTACATATTTTATCTATATGGACCATGTCAAGTCCTTAATTGTCCTCTGAATGAAATGTTTTTTAATAAAATAAATGGAAAGGTAAAGGATAATTATATTAGAGCATAGGGAAAGGGATTTCACTGTGATGTTTCCCAAGCAAACCAGGCAAAAGAGAACATGTATCAAGGAATACTGCAGATCATGTAGATTTTTTTGTCACCGATTAAAGAAATCACTGTCTCCAGAACTATTAAGAAAAAATACACATGGCTGACATCAATGCAACCCAGGAAATAAAGTCTATTTTGCAGGCACAGCAATATATCCACATATCCATGGTAAAAGTAGGATCCAAATCAGACTTTCATGTACACAGAAATAGTGGCCTAAGTAGATAAATATAATGAAAAGCTGGATCCTATGATAATAAGAAATGTAATAATTATCGAAAGCTTAAGTTGTGTAGAAGAAATTCCTATAGTAAAACTTTTCAAGTGGTGCACATAACTGTGATAAATAAATAGTTGCCACAAAATAAACCAAGCTATAAGTATGCAACCTTTTGAGATTTTTTTAAAACAGCATTAAAGTTGTATTAGAAACTTTTTAAAAGGAGTTTACTAAAAAGGTTATCTAATTAGTTTTTAATTATTGGAATTTTTTTAAAAAAATGATCGTATTTGTTCTCCATGAAATAAACATCACAAAGAAAAAAACGTCAGACTGTATTTTAATTAGTGTCTTGAAAAACCTAAAACCACAGACTGAGCCAAAGAAAACATCTGAAGCATCCATCCCAAACATGAGTTTTACACAATACATTGGGCAGATGCCAGCTATGCTTCCTTTTAGATGTTTGTTAAGAATAATATTAAACTTTGTACGCCAGACTTCGATGCTTGCTAAATCAGTACTGCAAAATAAGAGCGCAAAAATGGGTCTGCTAGATCACAGCAAGGGTCTGCTTAATTCAGCATCCCGTTTCTAAGAATCCAATTGGATCCATTCTCAAATTTCCTCTGAGCCTCTTTGTAAGTCTGCTTAAACTTTCTCTGACTATAATTGTGCGTAATTTTCCAGAATTTTGAGACTGGAATGATTAAAAACAGGTAGGAGTTGAGCGCTCTGCAAGACAGATTTAATTGTTTGCAAAACAAATGCAAAATCACAATATCTTTAATTTAAAAAAAAACATTTTGGTTTAGTCTATCTGATGGTTCCAACTATATTGAATACCTTCTTCCAAAAAGAATACACTGTAGAGACCTATCTTGAGTTTGGAGAATTTTTTTGCATTTCGATGATGCTTTTATTGTGATTGAGTTCTTTTTGCTTTTGTTTGTATATGTTACTGCTTGCTACCAAGAATTCTCCAAGACTGAAGGAAGTTACATGTTTTGTCAAATAAATAGCATTAGTAAATATAATAATCTCAACACCACTATTTTTCACAATCAGTCTACTACAACCTTGGACTCCCAAAGCACATTAAGCATAGCTCTGCTTGTTTGGGTTGGCTAACCATATTCTGCTGATTAATGTCTAGAGACATATACTGTATGTAAATTTGATTTTAGCTATTATAAATAAAAAGTACCAAGTACTAAATCTTAAAGCTATGAACTAAGAAATCACTAGTTATAATTTTGTTCATCAGTATCCTATCCATCTCTTTCATTTGCTGTTAAAAAAAACTCCTTATATGCCTATATCCCTCTTCATAGGAAGATCTTCCAAACACGTCATTTTTTAGTCGATTTCTTCCATTGTGATATAATAAGGATTTTCAAAGTTCTGGCATCATTCACTCATGTTGTTCATCCCAACTCCAGTCCTCAGGGGTCCCTATGTTTATCTTCCTATACTGTATAAATGGTCACAACACTCTGGCTGTCCAATAAAAATATGCATATAAGTTTATGACTGCAAATGTATGAAATGTTGTATCAAGTATTTCCACATATGATCCATTAATAGTCATATAGGTTTTGCATGGTTTAAGTTCATTTTGCTCAGGAAGCAAAATCCTTTCAGTAAAAATGGTTTGCACTCGTATTTGTTTTACATATTAGTCTATTAAAAGAACTATCTTGTTTGAACAATTAAGGAAGTTACATCTAGTGCATTATTTTCTTTTTCCAGCGACAAATTCATGAAAACCAAAGGCCAAAGATACATAAACCAATAAAGTGTTTAGTTAATTGTGGTAGCAGAGGTGAGTATTTATCTGAATAAAGGTTGAGAGCAGCTAAATAAAATAATACATTCTTTAAATCTAAATAGTCCTTAGAACTGTTATTTTCAGGAAATTCTGTTAAACCAACTTGTTTAAAGCTATTACTTCAATCAAAACCTAATTTTCAAAGTATAACATTTTAAGAATAATTTTTCAGATGTGTATGTGTATTACTGGAGTTATCAAAGAGATCATCATCTGTGAATTCACACGCATAGACTACAAGAGTCTGTAAAGAGCCACTGGAAATTTCTAGAGCTAGCTGATGTGTTAGATGGAAGATTCCCCCTCATACATATGATATAGGATTTGAGGTGACTCATGCCGAGTCTGATATTTTGGATCCAAGAAGAAACTCTGGGGTCAGCTTACACAAATTGGAGTCAAAGGGCAGATTGTATGCATTGCATACAAAGAAACAACAAACAAAATATCACTTTTGGTACCAATTCTTTAATTTTGTTATAGTTTGTATGGTTCTCATACATGGATAAGTAGCTAGTTTATTATGTAGAGTTCATTAACATCAATTGAGCAAAGAATAGACTGCCCTTTGGCATAATTTTGATAACAAGATTATTTGAAGGAAAGCTGACACTGGGATGTAAGATCACACCTTTCACATGAGCTTGCTGGAGATCAAAGTATTTTCATTGATTGTCATGTGACTGACTTTTAAGAAGCCAGGATAATATTCTCAACCAAGCTATAAAATAGAGGGTATTAAGACTGATGTTTGATGGAAGGGAAATAAATCAGGATGGTTCTCTAGCAGAGATAGGCTTGGTGTGAAGATACAACCGATACAACAAAAGAAGAGGTCATCTAAAATTATGAGAAAGATGCAGATGGATGAATTTTATTAATCCTCGCAAAGACATTGATGATTAGGGGAGTAGGTGGGAAAGGAGATAGCAGAGGTGCATTCCATTGGAACAAAAAGCTGCCTCTTATTGTCTGGAAATCCCATCCCTCTTGGAGAAGGTTAAGTACTGAAAGCCACAAAAAAGATCTTTTGATGAGGGTCATAACTAAGTTGATGAAGATTTTATTCTTGAATACTCAACTAACTGTGAATGAATTCATTGATGACCACACTGTTGTATCCATGCATATAGATTGAAAGTGGGGGAGACCTTGTGTCAGCTTGTTTGGTATTGGGCAACCCATATAATTGTTGGGTAGACAGTTTCACCTTGGAGACAACCTTCAAAGACTCAAAGTATTCTCTGACAGAACCATTAGCTCATTAATATGCCATCTAATATGGACCAATGCAGGAGATTGGGGATTAAGGACATCATCTGTCCATAAATGCTTCAATAGTGAGAAAGGGCACTGGGGAGAAAGGCACAAAGATATATGTTTGTTTAGACTTTCTATAATAGGCTGCCAGAAGTGAGTCCTTAAAGTGAGAATGTTCTTATGGAAAAACACTAAGCCTTTAGCTTAAGCCCAGTAGAACCAAGTCAAACCTGCTAAAGAAGGATATTGAAGAATACACTCATCTTAGCTGATAAATTTATTCTTAGGAAAACCTGCAATACCTCATGCTTGTTTTGTGTAATGTGGGATAAAAATGGGGTATTTTGTCCAATTAAGGATATTTTAACACACATGCCTGGTAGTTTGTAATGTGGAAAGAAAGCCACTGTGGGATACAACACAGTAGAAAGTTGCTGTCTGGGAACCAGACTGATAAGACTTCACTATAATAATATATTGAATGCTGAAGTGAAAACTGATATTCCTCTTCTTTCATTCTCTAAATATTCTCCATGCAGTGAGAGAGGTTGATGGTATGGTAAATGGTTTAAATGCAGCTAATTGTAGCTGCTGGTACATGAGGTCCTCCACTGTTTAAGATAGTTGTTCATCATTCTTCATCATTCTAGCAATTTGTCTAGTGTAGAAATAGTAGTCTCCGGAGAATTGAGTGTGTGCTCTCCATACTAACATAAGAGCATAATACAAATATAGAAGCTGAATAGATTAAGGAAGTGTTTGAGGCCTAGTTAATTACATTCTGAAAGATTGGCTTAACACTTATGGAGAGATGAAATGAATTCTCTAGTTCAACTGAAGTAGCAGGTCTCTTGATGTAAGGTAGCTCTGAAAGTCCTGATCTCACCTCTGACCAAAACAGTGCTGAACTTTGGGCAACAGACTGTGAAGAGCCAAAGCTTTTATATGAGATCTGTCTAGAAGGCCCAAAATATCATAATGGTGCAAAAACAATTCCAGTCTTGGATTTTTTATGGAAATCTATTAGCATATTTAGATGGGGAAAAATTAGATGGAAAATCAGTATATATAATGAACTACATCAGCTTAGATTTGGTTGTTCCAAGGAAGATGTGTCTATTGACTATTGATTAGGAACATGATAAGACTGATGCCATGATTTCTTCCAAAGAGTAATAATTATTTTTCAGAAGATACAATGGTTCCAATGACTGGAGAGAGATGGCATTCAAAAGCAAGGTGTTCAGCTACATACTCAGACATCTCGAGATACAGTATAGACAGGAAAATATCTTATCAGTCATTTGGTAAATAAAAAGTTATCTGGAGAAAAAAGCATTCAAAGAGTTCTATGACAAATCTCATAGAACTCATGGCAGCTGGACAGTTCAGATTGCTGAATCTAGCAATGGAGAAACTGGTAGTGGTGGAGCTTAAGACGACCAACAACAGAGAGGTCACAGAAATGGTATTCCTTTTCTTTTTGCACAACTTGGAGACGAACAGGGCAGGCTTTCTAGAAAACTTGAACTTTTATTTAGAGAGTTACTTATTGCTGAAGAAAATGAGCAGAGGCCCAGAAGATGTCGAATTTGAGAATTCTTCAAAAAAGTTGTGTGACTGTTCAGCTAACTTCTGTGAAATGGTAGGAATTCTGAAGATGAAGGAGCTATAATAGCCTGTCTAAGGACTTGTTCCAAAAGAGTGGCTTGTAAACACATGAAGAATTGTGTTGAATTTGCTTAACAAACACTTGGCAGTCCTTACAAGAATCTACTACATGATTTTTCCAAACCAAAAGAGACAAATCATATGTCCTTCCATAGCAGAGGACATTGCTTCCCAACATTAGTCCTTCAAGGTCATAAAACTGAGATCAGTCAGAGAGTAAGGGAAAAGAGATGAATGTATTTATGCTGGAATGTATCAAGCATTCTACAGCATGTTCTGAGTAGATCATGCAATAACATATGAGGAGGAGGAAGAGGAGGAGGACGAGGAGGAGCAGGAGGAGGAGGAGGAGGAGGAGGAGGAGGAGGAGGAGGAGGAGGAGGATGAAGTCAAAAGCACCAGCCTGAAGATGGCAAGTGAGACCTTGCCGAAATGTCGCCAAGAGACTTTCCACTCTACACGGGAAAAGATCCGAACACACCTGGACCTATATACCTGTACCTGTGAAAATCTACAAAAACAAATATATAGTATATAGTATATTTACTATACTTAGTAGCTATCTACGTTTTGTGATATTGTCTCAGATTTCTAGGACAAAAGTTGAAAAACTGAGGGACCCTTCAATTTCCGGCAGATCAAATGAATACCAGGGATGGAGGTTGTCTTATTCAAAGATTTGTTGCCTGCTGAATTCCAGCTCCCTATCTAATCTATTCAGAAGAAAGCAGCATGTCTAGAAGGAGAAGATAAATGATTATCCTTCTTATTCTGGAATTCAGCAAGCAACAGAGAAATGGAGTGCATGGAAGGAATGAAACTTTGCAGAGAATGTTATTTGAACTAAAAGCTGATTAAATGTCAGAGCTTTCTTATTTCAAATATAAAGAGATCTATACATATTGGACACATTATAGTAATATTGGACACGTAGTAATATTGGACACATTGTAGTAGTATTGTGATAAATATGTCTTGGTTGTAAAACATTCTTAACCAGATTAGATAAAGACTAGCACTGCATTCGTGCAACTAATTTAACCTTAGATATTTTTTTTTGAGGGATGGTGACTTGGAAACTTTGGGGTACCCAGATTGTTTGATTAGTTTACAATTTAATATATCTTACAAATCTGGAAAAAATAGCTCGATAAACATTAATTAAAATGTGCAAAATTGTGAAAATTTCCCATGATTGGGACAAATGTGATTGTGTTCTAATCACCAGAATTCCAAATTAAGCATGGCGTGGCATGATACCATTATGTTGTCTACATTATAGGCTGTGCTTGACATTGAAAAGATTTCAGAACAATTGTGAGAAATCCCATAAACCAAAGAAGGTACTTTAAGGACTAATATTCATGTATTGAGGCAATGGAATGACATCAAATTACAATCAAGTGAAAGGATAACATTGATACAGAAATAAAGATTGTAAACAATGCACTGGGACAAATTATTTTATCCAGTAGAGTTTTTTCAGTTTGATCCCCTCCAGATATGATAGACTATAATTTTTTCAGCCCAGAAAACAGACATTGGTCATGCTGGTAGTAGATAAGAAGTTACAGCCCAATAGTTCTGGAGAGCACTCATTGTGGGAAGGGTAGCCTATTGCAAGGATTAAAAGTCATAAGGAAGTGATAATATAAAACCTGCACAACTTGCATGCCAAATATGCACTAATGTCAATTAAATAGTCCTTTCGATAGATCAATGTACTGTACTGTTTCCTCTGTTGATAGTGATATAATGACAAAAGTACATTTACCAGGGATCATCTGGCACCCTACTATTTCCATGATAGAAGTATACCTGCCAGAGGCTGTTTGGCCTCATACTCTTCCTATATGTAAGATGGGGATTTATATTTTGACCTCTTGTACTTCCTAAAACTCCAGATGATCCAAGCAGTTTTAGACAGTTTATACAAGTAGTCTTCCAGTTACAACCATAAATGGGACTGGGAGATCAATCATCAAGTGAAGCAGTCATTAAGTGAGATGCCACGCAAAAACTGCTTTGCTCAATGACCACAATCCCAGCTCTCTCAGTTGTAGGCAATAAATGATGATGCATGGGTGATTAAGTGGAATATCAGACCCTCTTTCAGTGACACCAAGAACAATCATGAACATGCTGGCATTCGCTAGTATTTTCACCACATTGGAAGGCTATTGCAGTTATGTGATAGAGGGCTGTTGCAATGTTGTATGATAGTTGGGAGTGCCTGCCAGGCTGTATACTATCTATTCCAAGGCCATAATGACTGCAAACTGCTGCTAAATGATCTGTTGTAAGTTGAGGACTAACTCTTATATAGGGCTGTTTTCACTCCTTACACACTTGGTATTTAAGCCCAATTTGCAATATGGGCTGAACTTTTAATACTTCTTTTTCTCTTCTACATTAGTTTTCTTTTACTTTATCTGATTTTTTTTAAAGTTTTTCATTCTTGTATTCCTCAAAATATATTTCTTGAAGAGTTGCTGCAGTGCACCTTAAGTAAGATCTTACATGAGTTGAAGACAAAAGCAGAGAATATTTAGATAATGAGAACACATAACCACACATCAATCATTCTGAAAGTCTTAGACAGACTTGAAGTGGTATGGAAGTATACAAAGAATGAGTTCACGTTAGTCATCTCTGTTTTGCCTCAACAGTACCTCTATTTCTGTTGGTTAGAGAGGAGTGGTTGAGTACCCAGAAAGCTGATTTTGTCTGATCACTCCTGAATCATCTTGCGTTTGTGGGAAAATCAACCCTCTTGTTTTTGGCCACAGGAATGATCTTCGGAGACAGTTGTCTGGTTTTTCGCTTTTGGGTGTGGGGGAGAATATGCGCCAGTTTTGCTCTCTTCTTGGATGACAGTGGCTGGAATTAGGATGCAAAGTAAGAAGAAAAAACAGGAGTGGGTTGGTGCTATTCGAGAATATACAGTTCTAAACTATAACTGTAAAGGAAGGGAAGTACAAGAGTCATAGTCTCTTGTGGCCTGTTTGATACTGGCTTCAAACAATCTCTGATCATCTGAGTAAAATCTCTACTCTCAGCAACTTTCAACTTCTTTCTATAGGGTAATCATCGTACAGTAAGCTGTTCTCCTCGATACTTTTTACTTCTCCTTTTTCTTATGTAGAAGCTTTTTTTTAAAAAAAAAATCGTTTTGGCAGAAGTTGAAACATACCTCGAGTTTGGACTAAGATGAAACTAGTTGTGGAGTGTGTTGGACTATGAGATTCATTTGTTGAGCAGAGAAGGCGGAGGAAAAGAGGAGTGGAATGACTCTCCCCAGATGGGGAACATTGCCAAAAATGTGTTTTGCTTGGAAAAGGAAGCAAACTTTTGACATTATTCTAGCATTAACCCTTTTATTAACCGAAGTAGAAGAAATGTTTAGTACTGCAACAAACTTGTTGCTGCTCCCATAAGTGTCCCGTTAAAACTTTAACAAACTTTAATTTGTTAGCATCAACCTAATTATATAGGATGGGCTAATGTTTTATGAGAATTAACAACCAACAATAATCAGACCTTCCGTGATTAGAAGGAACATAAATGTTAATTATATTTTAATTAATAAAAAGTTACAGATTAAAGATCATATATTACTGAAGGCACCATTTGTCTTCCATAAATCAGTTCCCTGTCCCTGAAATAGCCTTCAACTTCCTTCATCTTGGAAGGGATGCTATTCCTTGTTTAGCTGGAGTGTTTAAACAGAAACATTCTTAGACCATGCCAAGAATGAGATTGACAAGAATCTAGTTTTTCACTGCCAAATTTCTATTTTTATTGAAAAAAGGTGTTAAGTAGTGTTAGAAGACACCATATGATTATTATAAAATTTTAGTTGCTTTAATCAGGGAGGGTTGGAATTTGCATCAATAATTTTTTCCAGATTAATAAAAAATGAATATGTGAAGGATAGAATTATACTGTGAGTAAATACAACTGAAAGAGTCTAAACTTTTGAGACAATGGCCTGTGTGGTGGTCACAAAATGGCTGCCCTGGGGCATAGGTGTCAAGTTGGTGGCTCGCGGGCCGAATGTGGCCCACAGTTTACCTGTATCCGGTCCGTGGGCCAAACCTGTATGATGCTCCCTGGAGGTGGCAGCAGCGGCACAAGTAGGGGGTCTTTGACCACAGGGGGATCAGCGGGGTCCACGGTATGGGTCTGCAATGGGGTCTTGGGGTCTGTGGGGAGGTCCACAGGGGGGGGTTGTGGGGATCGTGGGGAGCACGGGAGTTTTGCACGGATCTCCGGGGGGGCTGCAGTGGGGGAAGGAGGAGGACAGGCTTGCAATGGCAGTGGCCCACAATGAAATTGGGCCTGACACCCCTGCCCTCCCTAAGGGATGTTGCCAGCCAGAATATCCATTTACAAAAAAAGAAAGAACCAGGCAGCATCTAAAATCTCACTTGTACATGTTAATGTTTCAATTTTTACATGGATACTTTAAAGCATCCAGAAAAGACACAACAGGCAAGTTATGCTTCAGGTTGGTGTATTCCTTTGTAACTTCCCATTCTTTTTCTTTAAAAACTAAAATAATGTAAAAATATATAATTAGATACAATAGGGAAACTGTGGGCACTGAGATCATGCTGCCCTTTGGCGCCACATTGGGGAATCATAGTCTGGTGTAGGGAATCTGGATCTGATAAACCCACCCAAATGCAGCACGTTCATGTAGACCTTTGGAGCTGCACTGAGAAAATTATATGCCTTGGTGGAAAGCACAGGGACGGGTCTTTCACTTAATATTCATGAATTCTGTCTCCCGTCCCTTTAGCTGACATTTGAAGACATTGCAGTGGGATCTGATTATTTTGTAATTTCTACCATGTCTGAAGTTTTCAGTCTATGTAGGTAAAGTGCAATAGACAGAATGATAAACTGAAATGAAGCTTAGTGTAGTGTAAGCCTAGACTAAGAATGGCTACTTTTTGTTTGCCACTGGCCACATGTAATATTTTGAGAAGCCCAGTATTATTATTATTATTTCGACTTATATACCGCTTCACAGTGCTTTACAGCACTCTCTAAGCGCTTTACACAGTCAGTATATTTCCCCCAACAATTTGGGTCCTCATTTTATAGACCCCGGAAGGATGGAAGGCTGAGTCAACCTTGAGCCAGTGAGAATCGAACTGCTGAAGTTTGATGGCTAATAGCAGATGGCAGTCATCAGAAATAGCAGTCATCAGAAATAGGGGACGATGATCCGTTTCCTTCAACCATATGAAAATTAATGTTCAAATTTCAATTATAATACAACAACTGTATGAAAATCATAGAAAATGTCAACTCCATTTTTTATTGAGTGCATAAACGTGTATTGCATTTCAGTTTGCATATTTTATTCTACCAAATTATGAAGTTATTCATGAAGGTGCTTTGAAACATGTTTTGGAGATCTTCCTGTAAATATTAGCATGAGTGGTTCTTTTTTAAAGTTGAACCTTTATACAAAGCTTGATAGGAAGCAGATCTCACCAGGTTTTACAACTATTCAAAACATAACTAAAGATCATCCAAGGGAGATTTGATGCATTATGAGACACCTCATGGAACTCAGTCACTCCACAATACTGAACCCAACAAAAGACATTTAAAGAACCAGGGGACAAGGGCCACATGGATTAAGCAATTAGTGCAGGACACTAGAGGCAAAATATATTGCAACCAACAATGGCCCTCGTTTGCAGTCAGCATACTTTTGGACAACTTGAGAAAACTTAATTCTTCCCCTTTTGGGAGGAGTAATAACTATATAGAATTGTGTTTTTAATTTAAGATGTGGGTAGGAACCCACAAAGAGTAGAATTACTTGGAAACAGAAAAAGTTAAGTTCATAAGAACTGAAGGCATTGTTCTCCCTATTTATACATACATGTTTTTTCTGACTGGTGTATAATTCCAATCGATTTTGCTGTTTTTCTTTCCTCCTATTCCTTATTCTTTTTGTAAACAGGACATGCTAAATCCAGATTCATCGTTAGCTATGCTCCACGTGTTTGTTTTCTGAACATGTTCTGTTCATGCCACCTCTGTTGAATTTTGGGTGTGAGGAGAAATGAAGGATGGAGAGATGGCAGAGAGAAACGGGGACCAGCCTGTTTCTTTATAAACTGATATATGTTTTAAAGCTTAAAGGTTGCTTTAGAGAACTTTTGGAGTGTGGGGAACGTGGTGTGGAGGGAATGGGGAAATGGAGATTGTAAACTGTGTCAGAACAAGTAACTTTCCAGGCGAACCTTCTCCTGATGCCCGTTTCAGGAGTTTTGAGAAGAGAGCATGGAAGTTTAGCAGGAAGGGAATCTTCATCTTATAAAACACAAATGGACTTCCAACAAAACGTGATACTACATCGTTTTCTACCAACAGGTGTGCAATTCTTCATGGTGTTAACCATCCATTTTCTCGTCATGTCTGATTGTTTATTTTTTCCAAGTAAAGTTGACCATTACTGATCATGCCAAATCTCTCTCTCTCTCTCTCTCCTCTCTCTCTCTCCTTCCTTCCTTTCTTCCTTCCCTCCCTCCCCCTCTTCCTCTCCCTCTCCCTCCCCTCTTTTCCTCAAGGTCCTCTCACCCTAACCTCTACTTTAATACTTTGTTATAAGCACTCTAGTATATCCTATGGATTTTTTTTTAAAAAAGTTGCTCCTTGAGGGGATTATCTCTATTGGCCGTGTTGGGAATCAAATTGCCTCAGAGAACAAATGGGTGAGCATTAATCACAGAACTGGACCAAATAAGTATATCTAGTGCCAAGGCATAACCCC
>JANHFO010002261.1:112795-127613 GCA_032468095.1 Pareas carinatus | reverse complement strand
AGGACAGAATAGGAGACATTGCCTCCTCCCATAAAAGGGGCCGTACTAGGGATTGCAACATAATTTAAAATATATATTATATATATATATACAAAAAGCCAAAAGCACCAGCCTGAAGACGGCAAGTGAGACCTTGCCGAAATGTCGCCAAGAGACTTTCCACTCTACACGGGAAAAGACCCAAACACACCTGGACCTACATACCTGTACCCATGAATATCTACAAAAACAAATATATATATCTGGCAGCACTGGCAGCAATTGTCCTTACCTTGGCAACATTTTCTTTAAAAAAATTCTGCTGTGAGATTGCCACATTATTCTGGCAGACACAAACATTTGATTCTCTTTTTTAAGCAATGAAAGTTCAACTACGCACTGTATATATTTTCAAGAGCATTTTGGAGACTCTAACCTGTGTTTTGTAGTAGTGCAGTTTGTATTGTGTTGTAAAATGCTATGTATAAAAATTGTATATGTAAATGCATTTTTTTAAAAAATGCATGTTATAGAAAGATATGGTTTTTAATGCATGTTTCAATAATAGAATTACAATTTAAAATATGGAAACTGAAATAAATCAGTAATAGACTATTCTGCTCTACACACTAGTAAAGCCACATTAAACTGGAGGCAACCTTTTCTTCTATCTTCTGCTCTCCCGAGATTCAAAACATTTCAAAGTTTATGGAAATCTTTATAAAAGCCAAATTAATTGCTGACTGGAAGACAGAGCAGGAAATTCTATGGAAATACAAGGTAGAATGTTGACTGCGATTAATATTTGTTAATTTTTGTTTGGGAATTTACTGAGGTTTCATGGAAGGAACAGAACAGCCAGATCTTTGCCAATTTATATCAAATATCCCAAAATAAACTTAGTCTGAACATTATTTTTTCTGAATTTAAAGAATTACTTCCTATATCTCTTATACCTTTCTAGACCATTTCTGATTTACATTTGCTGTTTTTTCTCATATAGGTAGTCGATCTATCAAGTTTTTTCACATCCACAACATATGCAACTGCTCAAAAAAAGAAAATTATGGGACAACATTTCCTTTCAGTATTGCTTCCATAGGATTATGTTAACTGACAAAATAGCTTTTGACTTATGTAGAATGCCATACGGAAATATTTTTAGTTACTCCCTTAAACACATATGTTAGGCAAATGGTATCACACACTAGCCAAATCCTTGTCGTATTATTTTAAATATTATTATTAAATGTATAAGAAATCACACACCATACTTCTGTGAAAAAGTTCTAGGCATGGGAAATAAATAATCTAGTACTCCGTTAATTCAAAGTGAAACTTCTCTCAGATGGAATGCAGAGTCAATAATTATTAAAAGAAGACCACCACAATTACCCAGGAAAAATCATCTTGACTGTTAAGTGACTTTAAATATTATTTAAATCAAAAGAAAACAAAAAAAATGTGGTAATCATGTTAAGTTTTTTTAAAGAATGGTATAACTCATGAGTTTTCCCTGAAATGATTTTGGAAATCTCATAAAAATCTTCACAAACACTCCCTTAAAATAACAAGAAAATGCAGTCTTGAAAAGAATCTGAGGTCTATTCAGAACAATGCTAGGATGAATCTGGTTCATGGAGCTAACTCAAAGCCTTGCAATTGTTTCAGTTGTTTATGAATCTCAGCTTTCATAATGCTAAGAAAATGTGCTGTCTCTTAAAGATGTTCTTTCCAGATATGTCACACATTCTGTATTGTTTCGTGGCACTCAAGCATTAAATATCCCAAGGGTAATCCACCCTTATTTTAACGGCTGATGAAAGATCCAGTGCCTGAGCAAAATCAGTTGGAGGAAAGGGAAGTCTTGTCGGAAACAAGATTAATCTTGTAATGAGTGTTGGGGTCTGATAACCCATCTGTGCAGAGAACTGCTTTAACTGAAGGGCAATTAACCTTCACTTGACAAGTTTTGCCTAACTGTTATAAACAACTTTAAGGACAACTTCACTTTTGTAAAACCTACACAATCTGAAGCTTGAATAATAAGATCGCTTTTGTGTTAACAGGTTGCCAGCATTGTTCTGGGGTGTAGGAATGGAATAAATAATTCCTGAACTCTATTTAATTATGGGACAATCAATTAGAAAATTTGGGTAATTAATACATTCATACATATACACAAAATTCAGTGTAAAACTAGTTGTAGGTTGATTGAATTCCTTGAAAATACTGTAGTCTACAATATCATTTATATTGAATCTATTACATAATTTACCCAATTTTTCCAATTATGAACAATTTTACAAGATTTTACCTTAAACCAGTAGAGTGGTGGGTGTGGTATTTTATGTATTGTTATTTCTTTTTTTAAAAAAATAACAACGGTAAAAAAATTAAACAGTTTTATTTCATAAAGGTAACTAGGCAATGGTATGTCATCCCTAAAATTCAGGTAGCATTTAACTGAATAGTTTTCTGTATATCACAAGAAAAATTCCACTTGTTTCGTAGAATCATATATAAAACTTCCTTTTTACGACCATGTAATTCCTTAATTTGGAGTAGAGTTGGGCCGACAATCATATATTTCATTTAATCGCAAATAATATAATGAAATGAGCATATATTTCTGAACTGTAGAAGCCTTTTTTGAAAATTACGCTCACATTATTATTATTTAAAAATTAAATTAACAATTGCTAATATCTGAATGTTTCTGTTGAATAGAAACACATTCTTTCTAATGAATTAGATATGAACAGACAGGAAGTTCCCATTGAAAAATTTCCTTTAATGACAGCCTCTGATCTGATGAGCTATCAGAAAGGAAATGGAGACAGGAAATATCTGTCTACAGGTTTGTTATCATTATCATAAGAGTTTATATTTACTATTTACCAAAGTAGTAAGTGCATTTTTCTACAAAATATTTTAGCTCTGAGGAATGACAAATGTCCCCCCCAAACATTAGTCCCCTCAATAGTATTGATTCATAATTTTGAAGTGACTGCATTATTTAGTCACATAAGAGAAATATTTTTGTCTTGTTCTTCTTCCTTCCTCTCTTCAATCACATGACAGATTGATTCTAATTATTGTATTGGCCCTTAAAGCAGCCATTTCCAGCCTACTGCTTTCCAGATAAGTTAGGCTGTAATTGTTATCACTTATAAGTCATACTTTTGGAGCATACCACATCTGAGATAGCTACATGATATGCCTCATTTGACAAACAAATGTAGTGAGCAATATTTCTGCAGATCAGAAAAAGAAAGCCATAGCTGAGTAGAAAGGGAAGTCCGGACTGCTTGCTATTACCTTCTTAGAATTCTTGATATAAGTTCATTGATAAAGAAATGAGTTAATGAACCAGCAGGACCTTACCTAAGTCTTGTTGCATTCATCTGAGCCTATTTACATGTGTTCAGGTTATGCACAATAGATTCAGTATGTATAACTGGGCATTCTGCAGAGTATAGCAAACACATATGATGTTATTAGGTAACATCATCACAGTACTTACTTAATTAAATTCAGATTTCCAACCAGTCTATACTAAAAGAGTAAAGCATTTGGGGCTTTGATATACTATGCTTTCTACATGATTTTTAAGAAACAAATTTGTCCATGAAGAATTACCACTTTCTTTTCAGGGTACAATTTTCAGATTCTCACATAAATTTATATTATTTACTCATTTTCTATAGTTACCCATCTCCATCTAATTGACTCTGGGCAATGAACAGTATCACAATAATTAAAACCATAAAACACAAAAGCAGTTACAAATGTTTTTGAAGATGGCTTATCGTAGATTTCTTTTAACACTTCAGACGGATCTGTTTCTTTTCAAAACTTTAATAGAAGTTTGAGAATACTATTTTTCTAATAACAAATATGAATGCAGTTATTTAAGTGCTGCTGATATTAAGCATTAAACACCTCATTGAGCTTCATGAAAGTGGATGCAGTTGACAACAACTATACTAAAATAGAGTATTCATGATAATATGGATGGTTAACCATTGATTTTACTTTTCTGACAGAAGATATTAATATTATAATAGCTTAAGAGGACAAAAGAATTGTGGTCAGAGAAATAGACTTTTATATTATCCTATAAAAGTGTAGGCACCTGCATAATTCTCCCAACCACTGAAAGAAAAAAAATGTTTTCTTCTTTGAGTGGATTTATTCTCAGTATGCAATATAAACATGTTATATCTAGTATAAATTAAGAAGCAAGAGAAAAGAATAGAAAACGGTGTGCAGAATTGATTCATTATATGTATTTTATGAGCTTGCCAAGTGAAAATATATTTAGCTTAGTGATTTTTAATCTTTTTAACCCAATTACCTCCTTTCCTGATCTTGAATGTCTTTATCCTCACACAAAATCTAAACCGTGTTGTTTTACTTAAGCATCTTGGCAGCAGCATCCCAAACAAGATCCTCAATTCACAAGTACAAATAGCTCCATTATCCTGGGGATATATCCAAATTACCCCCTTGGGGCTAATTAACCCCAGTTTAGGAAACACAGTTCTAGCTAAAACCCCTGTTTGAAAAATTGTACATATCCCTTATGTGGTAATAGAGTAGAATATAAAGATGGAGGATGGCTAAAAAATGGAAAAGAGTATTAAAAGGAGCACTATAGATTTAATCACTGTTACAAATCAATTCTTTTTAAGCAGGCTTCAAGTAATAAGATAGTACTTTTATTGCTTAAGCATCTGTTCTTCAACATCAAAGCTACAGCACATAAATTATGGCTTATTATTCATACAGCAGAACTACCCAAATGATCCATCACAACACAACCAATCAACATCTCTGGAAGCTATAGATCAGTAAATTTGAGTTACAGGTTCAAAACCCTGGTAAGCTTTTTCAAGAATAGCCAACCCTGGCTAAGTGTTGCCCCCTGCTGTGGATATCTATATCTATATATCTAAATAACTATATATATATCATCTCTATATATCCCTATCTATATCATCTATATATACTTATCTACCTACCTATCTCTATCTCTATTTATATTTATGCTCAATATTTTAGACTGCCAAAACTGCCAAAAGTCAGCATTCTTGCCTGAAATCTCATGTCATTTGATATTATTGCAATATTTTAGCTAATTAAAATTTTAAATTAAATTCGCATTTAGTTAACTGGGAGACCTACTGATACAATTTAAAATAGCTAATATTATTGTTATCCTGGTGGTGTCAACAGTGGCAACTCTAGGCTTATCTAATAATCCTAAAAACTTTCTGATGATTATGCAATGGTCCACATAAAGGAAACAACTGAAAACCACCGGATTAAGAATATTTTGCATGAATAATCAAGGAAATAAAATAATTGGGAAAGAAGATGAATAGTTTTTTTTAGAACGTTCATATGTTTTGTTTTCAGGAAGCTGAATAAAAATACCAATCAGTAGCATCAACTACAATAGTGATTCAGTGAAAAAGCAATCTAATTTTTAAACAAACTCTATGACTTGAGCACGACAAAAGCAGAATCAATGTACTTTCTGCATTTCTCCTTCAAATCCTCACTTCTAGGAAAAGATACAAGCATCCAAAAGATTCAAACATCCTTGATCAGAATATCTCACACTCCTTATCATTGCAATTAGCAAGAAGTGAGTTATAAAATTAATAGTGGGAAAATGTTACTTTTTCATTCCATTTATGAAGCCAGGCAAGAGACAAAAGAAGGTGTAATAAAACTAAGTCTGTAAATAAGCTCTTTTCTAATCCTATAGAATATTTAATAGCACAGCCAAATGTAGCTTCATGTTTGATAACTACACCAGCATCAAATCTAATCCTTTTATATAGACCTAGAGAGGTTTGCACATTTTATACGCAGAATCTGTATGAAATATTTTTAAGTCCTTCTCTTGGAGGCCCCGGGGTTCCACTGCTTTATTTTGTCTTTCATTTCTAGCTCTGAAGATAGAGAAGCCAGATCTATTTGAATTCATATAACCTTGTAATAACCATTGTATACTGAAGATTTGAAGAGACAAAAAAGCATTTACCATGATGCGCAAACTTTAGTCTATTAAGAAGATTTACCTGTATCTGTACCCTAATTCTATCTGTTTAAATTAATATTTACTCTTGCATTTTATATGGAAATTATCTTACTGACTAACAGAAAATGAGTAATAATATATTATTGTTGTGTCAGTTAACTGGTCTATATTAATGCTGGCAAAAATTAAGAAATATAAACAAGAATTGCACTCTGCCTTATGGACACTGAAAAATATTGTAGAGATTCTTTTCTTAAAAATATGCCAATATTTTCAAGAAATGATCATGATAAATATTAAATAACCATTGTAGTTATTATATCACCTGAGTATTATGCAGAAATACATTTTTTTAACTCTGACTATTGAATCTCAAATATTCTCATTCTAAAATATGCAGACATTTAATCTCAGATAGCACAGCATCTCAACCACAAAAAAGGAAACTAACAATTGAAAAAAGACTATATATGTTTGGGGACAGATTAGGTGGTTTAGCTATCCACAAATGTAATCAGTACACAGTTTCAGTATAACCAGTACTAACAAAAGCATATTACTATAATCTTGCAATTGTATCAATGGCCACAGAAGCAAGATAATGGAATCTGCTGTAGAGCAATTATCCTTTTTATACCTCTCAAATTTTGAATAACAGAGTTGAAAACAAATACCCGCAATCTTATTTCAAACAGGTAATAAGATTAATATTATGCCCATTGGAAGAGAAGACTAAGTGAAAATATAGCATATCTTTTCCTGCTGCTGCATCTATTTATTGTTCTATTCTTAATTAGAAATCAGAGTCATTTATGTTGGAGAATTTTATTTATTTATTTTCTCCACCTTGAAGTGGTCAGTATGACAGTATGATCATGCTGTCCTAGTTTAGATTCATGTTTACTGAGACAAATTTAAGTAAGAGTGCGTTGTTACAGCAAATAAGGAACTACTGCAATACCATGCAGTCAAATTTACACTTTGTGACATATTTAAACTATACTTTTGATGCCGATTGGCCAGGATTGTGATGTTTCCTTAGAACAGTAATCATAATACTTTCTTGTTAAAAGGCAATATGTTAAAATAAAAGCAAGATTTCTCAAAGTGCAGGTTTATTTTGATTAAAATAACAGTATTTAACTCCCTCTGTCATAGGCCAATCATCATTCCTTATTTCCAAAGTATATAAAACTATACATTGGTAACAATGTTGGCTGATAAAATTCTGATATATATATAACATTTTTCGAATAATTGTTAAACTTTTGCTATATAGCAATGTATGGTTCGAATAAAATTATTAAAATGCATAAAGATATGTCATCAATTTTTTTACCTTTAATAGATATTGCTTTTTAAAAATACTTTGAATAATCAGGTTTGTCATTCTAATTTTCATATTTACTTAGTGTACATAAGATTAAATAAACAGAAAAGCCCAATTTTTTGCTAGCTTTTCCTTTTATTCTTATATTACTTTCCTAAAATAACCATTTTAAACTTAATTTAAAAGATGTTGAACATTTTTACCTTTGAAATAAAGTCCACCTATCTTACTATCCTACTTTTACTAAACAATATTTCACTCATTCAATATTCTACTATCAGAGTCTCCATATTTATAAATTAAAAAGGTTCTAAAATAAAATAATATTGCAGTCATCTCAGCAAGGCAAACAGTATTTGAGAATATTAAACAATTAATGAAATATATTAAGTGAACTTATCAAATGAAATGAAGTCATAGTCACTATTATTATTAAAGAAAATTAGCTGTATTCTAATTCTAAAATCACTTAAAGCTAAATAATATACAATAAATGTAGTTAGACATTGCCTTAATATATATGCATAGGATTCTGCTATCAATATTCTAATTCTGCTTCTAAAATATAAAGCTCTAATTTAGGAAAAATATAAAAATATTAATGCTATTAATACAATACTGTACCCTGAAGAGCTTTTCATTAACATAAATCATATTTCTTCATATTAAATTAAAATCACATAAAGTTTATTTCTTCAGAAGATAATTAACACTTACTGTCATATCTATGATTATTAGCTATGAGTTGTAACTATAAGTGAATTTTACGCAGACACAAATAATATATTATTTATCTCATGAACATTATAATCCAGTCTTAGAAACATTATCAAACATTAAATATTAAAAAGTAAAAATAAAGCTAAGAAACTGGAGTCACAAACTTATCACAGATTTTATTAAACACTCCCCCTATGTTTGTTTTTTTTTAAATGAAGTATATCTTAAAAGAACAACCTTACTAATTCTTGTAACACAAAATGCTATGAATAAAAATTATTTCAAAATAATGTTCAAATAATAAGAAAATTTCAGCTTCAAATCAAATGTTGAGAAGAATTCCAAAATTGTTATTTAAATTATCGATAATAGTAATAGTCCTTTCCCCCCGTTTGTCAATCCAGAGCTGAATTTATATCCAAATTTGTTCAAAAATTATTGCAACTAGTAAATTCAGGTCTTCCCTCCAAAGGCTTTGCAAGTCTAATCCACAGCACTGAACAGTGAATTTTAAAAAAACACCCAACTTTTTCTCAGTTTCAAGTTTTTAAGCCTTGTGGACAGGGAGTAGGAAAAAGGAAATTTACTAAGCAGTACAAAGGAAATCTTCTTGTCCTCTATTGTGGCTGTGGGGGTGTTGCCCAATTCTACCTTACTGCTGTTTAAAAAGCAATTTTTCTGAGGGGGGGGAAAGAAAGAACAATATAAAAAAGACTAACCGCAAGGCATTCCCTTTCTTACCTTAATAGTGCTCGCCATAATGTATCTAGCTTATTGATCGCTAATAATTGCCAATAATAATTATTGCTTCACTCTGACCAGAAAGAAGTTTTGATGAAGTTATTTAGAACGGATGAGATTGTGCTAACTCTGGGAAATGAAGTCAGGCAGTGGCAGGAAGAGGTTTCTATTGGTCCTGGCTACTGCAGTTTGAAGAAACAGGATATTTGGGAGCTAAGAGATAAGAGGTCCTAAAACAATGCTGTTTTTCTTGACGATATGCAGCTACAAGGTTTTTTTTTAAAAAAATGTCAATTGGGCATGACAGTGTTGGCAGGTGCGATGTGATGTGCAGTAAATATGGTCCAACATTCTGAAGCAGGATGCAGATGTCACATGAACTGGGCCAAATTTGATATAAGCCTCCTAAAACGATTAAATATTTGGGGCCAAATTTAGATTGGACAAGCCACTGTCACCCACAAATGTCAGTAGATGCAGTAATATCCCTGAACTAATTTGTAACAATTAAGCTGTGAATGAAACTAAAGGCCTTCTACACCAGATCAGGGTCTTTTCCCATTGAACGCCAACCGTTCTGACTTTAATTGGCAACAACTTTCCAGAAGCTCCAGAAGAGAAAGATCTTTTCTATCACTTGCTCTATGAAGGCAGAAAAAAATGATGCTGCCTTTCAAAGGTTTGTGTATAATACAGGTGAAATTCCCTTCAAGTCAATTCAGTTCCTAGTGACTTCATGTTCACATAACATTCTTGGTAGAAACATGGAAGTCATTTCCTCTTATTTTCTTCTGGGATATATTTCAACTTCCCATTCTAATTTACAGTCCTGAGATTTGCGGGAGCTCTCTCACTAAGACTTTTCACCTTCTAGAACAGATTGGTCAGGTGCTGGAATGATGTCAGTCTTTGGCAATTAACCAAAACTCTTACAATTCTCTTATAACAGTACATCCATTCCTTGTTAATCTTGCTTTTGGTAGGATCTTGGTGTGGCTTTTAGACTTCTTTCTCATTGAAGCTATTGGGATGTTTGCGGATCTCAATAGCCTCCCAGTGCAAGCCTACAAAATAGTTTGATATTTGTTGACAGCATCTATATGTCCTTGAACTGAATTTTATGATCATAATAGTGCAGCACAATAGAAAAATGTCTGAAGGTTAACAAAGCTTGATGATTTGCTTGTACCACATCAAGATTCTGCTCAAAAGCAGAACCAACCAAGAATTGGCTCCCCAAAATGGGATAATCATAAATTTGACTGGCCTAATCAATACTCAGATTAACCGACCAGAATCCAGCACCAACAGTGAACCAATCAGGAATGAGAACTCCAAAAATGAGCAGAGTCCAACATAAGCAATGTGTCATCAGAAATCAATACAACCAAAACAGCCAACTAGGATTGGACACAAACAAAGAACCAATTGGAAATCAGCCTGGCTAAAGACCAATCAGAAGTCAGGACACTTGACTATAAAGACAAGAGCCTGTTTAGTTCCTACTAAGTTGCTGGTAAAACATGTAGAAATCTGATGTCTAGAGCATGGTCAATAAATCTTGATGCCCAACACTGTCTAACAGATACTCGCTGTGAAAGCTTATACCCAGTATAATGAACCAGGATATTTAGACTTGATCAAGCCAGAAATATCACTTGAAGCAAATATTACCAACCAAGGTCTGTCTTAATTTAGTCATGTCATATTCATATTTCTTTTAGAAATATACTGGGAGTGATTGGGGGTGCAACAAAATCAAATTGATCAGAATTCACTGATTCTGTGCGATATACTAGCGTAAATTCCTTGTGTGTCTAATCATACTTGACCAAATAAAGTATTATATTCCAAATCTAGAAACTTTAAACAACCTTGTGAAATATAGAGTATGTGGCTTAATAGATGAAGACAGAAAGATTTATCTGTTTTATATTTGCATAATAGAATATTCATTTCTTATTTCTCCAATGTCGAAACAAGGTGAATTGCAACAAAGTATCATGAATTTTAAAAACTAAGGTTTTTTTTAAACTCAAGGCAGAAATTTAACAACAGCAAACTCTTAATGAAAATATGAAAGAGAAGTGCCTGAAAACTAGTGACACTAGGGCTTTTAGCTTTTTTAAAATATTATTTCATAATCTGTGCATAACTAAAAAATTACCTTTCTCTTGTTCCTTCCAGATGAATATTTGCTGGAGATGGGACTGTAAGAAGGGATCATAAGGTGAGCAAAGTTCCCATAGGGAAGAATTTGATTCATGAAGAACTCTTGTCTCAAACTCTTTAGGACTTCCAGGACTTTGCATTGAGCTGAAAACAAATAGATAACCACAGGTCTTTAATATTATATATCTTATACAACTTCCATATTTTGAACAAATTAAGGGTTTAGACTCTCTTAAGGTCCAAAAAGAATACACTGCTAATGTTGCATTACTATTTGCATATTCATAAGCAAGGATGGTTGCAGAATATTCCTAAACTATGAAGTTCATTCACAACAACCATCCTTCATGTCGAACACATCGAACATTAACAGGCCCAGGATTTCTTATTTTCTCTTGCATTTGAAATAACTTCTGTAATCACTACTGGATTAGATGGCGAGAACAGAAAAAGATTAATGTTATCTGAGATCTCATCTACTCTCTAAATATAAAAAATCATGAATTAGAGAACAAGATGGAACATTGCAGAAACTTGTACAAGAGCAATCTCTCAATGTCATCCATTAAATTAACAGTTTATCTAAAATTGTATCAAACAGGGGGTTGGACTGGAAGACCTCCAAGATCCCTTCCAACTCTGTTATTGAGAGCCACCTGAGACATATCAGTCTTTCCAGATATATTACTGGAAACATGATGAGATGAGCTAGATTAGTTTTGAGAAAAGATTTAGAAATGGTGTCCCATATATACCCTGGCAAAACAGCTTAGAAGAATATAGTAGTTGAAAGCCATGTAATACACAACTTAATTTCTAGATGGATTCATAAAAGAGAAGAAAATGTTTTAATGCAATTGTGCCTGAGTTCTTAAGATTGAAATTATATCTGTAAGAATTGCTAGCTGTTGATTTTTCAGATAAAATATCAAATATTGGTAATTATGTCAAAGCCCTAAAGAGCTTGAGCCTGAATTCTCTAAGGCAGGGTCCTCCGGTCTATGGAGTGGCACCAGTTCACGGCATGCCAGAAACCGCACAAACAAGTGAAGTTCCATCCGTGGAATGCAGGCAGCACACGAAAATACATCCCTTCTGGTCCGTGGAAAAAACCTCTCTACACGGAACCAGTCCCTGGTGCCCAAGAAGTGGGGGTTGCTGTTCTAAGTGAGAATACACTTCTATATTATTGTTATGGCTTATAGAGATGTATCTGCAAGTACTCCTGGTGGTAACAGGAGATTTAAGGTTTCTTTGTTAGGGCAAAACTACACACATTCCTTCACTTCTCTTTCTACTGCTAAGAGCATATGTACCTCTTAATCAATAGCCTTGGTAACTCAGAGAAAGAAACATTCCCTTCTTAGCATCAGGATATATGTGATATCTATTAATGTTGCCAAATTTTATTGCTGTTCATCTTTTTGTAATACGGTTACTTTATAAACAAATGCATCTACCTTTGTCTACCTTTTCATGGATTTCTTCAGTCTACAGTGTTTGGTTAACAATAACCATACTTCTCCTCCTCCATAGTGTTATGATTCTTTCAATCCGAAAGATGGGAGTAGTTTGCTTGAATGGGTAAAACAACCTCCTAATAATTTTATTTATCCACCAACATATACATAAAATTATAAAACTGAGAAGAAAAAACAGTAGCAACAGAATCAAGCAGAACCTGCTTAACAACCTTATAAAAGAAGTCCAGATACCTCCCTAAAACTATCCCCTTCTGCAATAAACCTGACCATATGCTAAAACTCAAGGTATTACTCAAAAAAAATTTGTGGACTTTCTATGCACTAAATACAGTAACATAGGGGTCCCCAACCACCAGTCTGTGGACCAGCATTAGGCCACGGCATGCCAGCAACCTGTCTGTGCAAACACGTCAAGCCCCATCCACAAGATACACACAGTATGCAAAACCACGCCCCCTCTGGTCTGTGGAAAAACATTTCTGGATGGAACCGGTCCCTGGTGCCCAAAACGAGATTTTTTTTTTCTCTTTCAGCACCCAGCCAGGGTGGATTTTATATGTTAAATGTTAACTATGTTTTCTTTTCTTTTTGCACACACTGTGTTCTCTTTTTGTTGCTAGAATTGAATGCATGTTTTTGTTTTTGTCTATTTTGTACTATTGTTTTGTATTTCATTCCTATGATAAACCAATAAATATATGTGAAAAAATTGACTTAAGAGGGTGTCTGTTATTTAAAATATTTTCCCGTGGAACACTGCAAAGTGGTAGAATTGCCCTTCAGTTATAGGACTTACCTACACATTAAAGTACACATTGATAGTTTTACCAGGAATATAAAAAGAGCTTTCACTTTTATTTCCCTGGAGCTGGAGTGAAGAGAGAAGCTCTTGTCATAAGAGTTAAAAACTCCACAAGCAGACAACTTAAGACATATCAGAAGTTTCAGTCTAAATAGTTATCATAATTAACTTATATGATGAAGCTTTGGAGGAAAGGGTCTGCTAATTAAGTTTTAAATTATCGACTTCTTGCAGAATTAGGTTAGTATGCTAGATGGCATCTTCAAATTCAAAATCTGAAATTTTTTTGCTTAATTTAAATAAGTTTGATTAGAAACAGTTATATTCATGTTTACTTACAAGTAAACATTAATAGCAAAATCTAGTCACCATGTAGTGCATAAACTGTTGTGTGGTGAGATAATTTCGACACTGCAGATTAAATGTGAATATTATTTTAGTCACTAGATGGTGCTCACCGTTCTTCTAAAGAAAAGGTTTATCAAAAAAGTTAACCTCTTTTATTAGTCATCAAATATTATTTTTCTTTAGCTTATAAGAGCAATTGACTCCATTCTTAGCCCTAAATATAATCCAAAAATATATTCAGCATCAGATACTGAATTAAATTTTTTATGATTCTGAAGAGGGAAGAAGTCTGTCTTAATAACTGAAAATGTAAAAAATAATTCCTGAATGTATATAATCACCATTGATTATATAATGCACCAATCAGTAAGTACAACTAAAATCAATAGCAAAATTATCCTCTAGTTAAAAGGCAGAAAATAATCTACATGGCCCATTATTTAAAATGTATTAAGGTTTCTGTTGACAAGAATGCAATGAAATGCTTCACATGCTGTTCTCACACAGCTAAAAATTTTCAGGCTCAGACTTTGCAGAAATATGGGATAAAAAGGAACTGATATTTCTCTTTCCAGAATTAATTCCAACTGAATTGATATTCATTTTTAATTGTCTTTTTGCTTTTTGTATTTGAGTGCTTCACTAACGTATTAAATACATTTTACTTGCAGGGGGTTGAGATCTCATCCAATCAATCTGAAATCATTTATTGAGGCACAAATTAAATTCCTTATAAGACCAGACAGACGTCTAATACTGGATTGGTATACATTCTTAGTGTCTGAAAACATGAAACAGATGTGAAATGTATGAATTTGAATCTTAGTGAACCAGCAAGACTAGAACTTATCCAGATTGTTTTAATCATTCAAAGCTGTCACACTTTGGCCACCAAGACTTTTTCCTTTGTTACCATATGGTGTGTATCTATATAATATGATACAAATTCAGGTTTTTTTCCTCAACAAAATGCCTATTAGGGCTCTCTATTATCTACTCATCTATCTTGCTATGAGAACCAGTGTGGTGTAATGTTTAAGATATTGAACTGAACTTTGAGATAGTCGCTCATTCTCACCCCTTAACATCTCTTTATCAAAAGAATTGAACCAATAAAGTAGGATCCATAACTTTCATTATGAAAATCTCTCTCTCTCTCTCGCTCTCTCTCTCTCTCTCTCTCTCTC
>JANHFO010002261.1:99937-109999 GCA_032468095.1 Pareas carinatus | reverse complement strand
TATACTTCCTATATAAAATCAATATTAACTCTATTGAATAATTATTTTTATACACACACACACACACACACACACATATATGTGCGTGATTCCTTTGGAAATACATTCCATTGAAATCAATAGAATTTATCTGATGTACTGTTATTGCATTCAAATAGTTCTCAACTTACAGCTATAACTGAGACTAAAATTTCTGTTGCTAAGTGAAACATTTGTTAAGTGAGTTTTGCCACATTTTACACCTTTCTTACCATGGTTGCAATGTGAATCACTGTAGCTGTAAGTTAGTAACATGGTTGTTAAGTGAATCTGGTTTTCCCATTGACTTTGCTTGTCAAAAGCTTGCCAAACATGATCCGGAGACACTGCAACCATCGTAAATAGAGGAATCAATTGTCAAACATCCCAATTTTTTATCATGTGACCCTGGACAGTCTTCAATGGTTGTAAATGTGGAAAATGGTTATGTCACTTTTTCAGTACCGTTGTAACTTTGAACAGTCACTAAATGAACAGTTGTAAATCAAGAACTATCTGTATTTATGTATCAGCTAAAGGACTAGAGCAGTGGTCCCGAGCTGTGGACAGCAATGGTCTGCAGCATGTCAGCAACCAGTTCACACAAACAAGCCAAGCCCCATTCGCAGAATGCAGGCAGCATACAAAACCACGCCCCCTCCAGGCCGTGGAAGTGGTACCTTACAAAACCACGCCCCCTCCGTGGAAGTGGTCCCTGGTACCCAAAAGGTTGGGAGCCACTGGACTAGAGTACTTTTAGGATAGACATCTATTTTCTCTAATCATTTTCCTTGTAGACCATGTATAATTTATCTAGCATTGAAGTCCTTATATTGAATCAGTATACATAATAAAGTATACATAATAAGTCTGAGTCTACTTACAGGCTTCCATACAAAGATCAAAATGTATTAATGTAAAATTTGCATATAAAGATCACACTTTCCTCCTTTGTACACAGCAACCATTTACACTGATTATCTCTGTTTATAGTAGCTATATGGGATAGTATTATTGCTTATTTCCTTATATTTATAAAGATGTTTGAAATTGGTGAAATAATCTCAAAATAAAAAATATATGCATCCTTAAACCATATCTATTAGGAAAAAAGTATCATCTCCAAATTTGCTTAATTATTTCTGACTTTTCCTCTGTTTTAATTTCATTTCAAGTATATCAAGTAATGAGATGCATAATTTTGACCTCTAGCCAATTCTATTAGCCAGAATCTAAAGCCTATGCTAGTTTCATATACAAACAATGAAATATCTCTTTTTGACATGAAAAAATTCTTAAGAACTTCAAGAATATGATTTTCATATGTATAAATAGATAATTTAATTATAGCAGAGCATATGCTAACATTTGCAATATGCATTTCCACTCCCCTGAAAAGGAATAAATGTGAAGATTTGAAACAAATGACAATGGCACTTTGTGTCTATGGAGATTTTCAGTCATTCGGGTGAACTTTGCGAACTGAAGAAGCTTTTTGGATGAGAAGCAAAATGTCTTCAAGGAAAAAAAACAAGAAAGTCCAGCACCTTTGGGAAAATGGCACTTTTTGATTTTATAAAATAAAAGCTATGAAATGAAATACCGATTTAATTGGCTTGTGGTTTGGGCAGTTATTAGCAGGAAAACCAGACAACTATTCATTACTGCAGATACACCATTTGACACAGTTTAAAATTCATATCAGTGAAACAACTTAATACAATTGAGTAACTTGAGAAATAATATTTGATTAAGTTATAATTACTTCTCTCCAACTTTCATAATTCTTTTTTCCAGAAATCTACTACCAAATCAACAAATAATGTATTTTACTTCTGCATATAGCAATTTCATGTGCTACATAAATATCCCAATTCCCTAAAGGAAGCTTCCTAAAATGTACTTAGATAACCTCTTTTCTATATTTCAATTAATGGATATTTTAAGCTTTATATGCACATCACTAATAACTTGCTAAAGTTACCATAGATTGTAAGTCTTCCTGCTATATGTCTGATTTTCTGGGATAATTTCCAGTTCTCCATGCTGTAGATTGATGATTAGCAAATAGGTCACTGATGCGGTCTGACACACATATTTCTCTAATGATTTGAAAGCCATGTGGGATAGATGGCTTTTTTAGTCATTGCCTTCCATTTTTTAAAATCTTTTCAATATATTCTTTATTCTATTTAAGTAATGGGACTGATATAGCCTAAATTTGCAATAGAAAATACTTCAGTTTAGATTTAAATTCTTAAATATGTTTCCTACCCAATTAAGGGACAGAGATAATAAGAAATTATATTTAGGGATAATAAAAACAGTACTGAAAATACACATTCTAATTCTCTATCATCAACTTGAGACCACATCTGGAATATTTTGTGAAGTTCTGGCCACTATATCTCAAAGAGGATATAGCATATCTAGAAAAGGTCTCAGAAGAGGGCAACTTAAAGGGATACAGCAGCTTTCCTAAAAGGAAAGATTGCAACAATTGGGGGTGGTTTAATTTTAAAGGAAGCAAATAAATGGGGACATGATTAAGATATACAGAATCATGCATGGTGAAGATAAAATGGAAAAGAAGAAGCTATTTTCCCATTTTCAGAATACCAAAGCCAAAAGTCATCCATTGAAATTGAATCTTGGAAGAATCAGGACAGATGAAAGGATTTTTTTTTTACACAATGCATAATTCAACTACCACAAGATGCAGTCTGGCTACCAGCCTATCTGGCTTCCAGAAACAGTTGGAACATTTCATGGAAATTGTGGAGATCATGGGCTTTTAGCTTTAATGGCAGTGTGGTTGCTCCAGAAGATTGTCTGTTTTGAGACTAGACCAGTTTCCTTGTGCAGCTGGTAGGCCTCTATGAAAATAGACTGCTGGAGTCAATGAAGTCAAATCCTCTTGCATTACATTTCTGACTGAAATTTTGTCTCATGCATTATATCACAAGCAGACATTTTTATAATTTTTAGTATATGCTTCTTCATAAAACTTCAGTCTGATATAATTTTCAACAAATACTACTTTTAAAAGAACAGTAAAAAGTTATAGCACAGAATTTTTTTCTCTCTGGATATGTTCAGTCAAATTTGTTATTAGTCAAAATTATTAAGTGTTTTCCTTTTTTAAAAAAATACACATTGATCATGCAAAAGAATTTCAAGAACGTCCTTGGGATTACCAAATTTGTACTAATAGTTCCTCATTTGTGTCATGGTAAAATGGATTAATGATTACCCTAATATTTCAAAATTAAAAAATATTCAGTGCTACTAAACTGGCTCCAGTCATGGCTTCAGAGAGCCCAAATGGAATGCTCATCCCCATTTAAGTCTGGTGAACAAATGCATATAATAGTATGAATCTATATAGGATAATTATGTAGACAGAGGATATTCACATCCTGTACTAATTATATGTGCTTTATGGTAGTGATTCTAATTAAAACAAGTTGCTTGCCAAGAATCAGATTTGATATAGTCCTCAATGTAGTTATCTTCATGCGCTAAAAAAATTACTGCTACTGTCAAAAGAAGAAAACAGTTCTTGTACCCCCTTGAAAAAGGTCCCCAGGATGGACTTTTTTGGGGAGAGGGGAAGTAAGCTCTGTCCCATTGCTTTTAGGGTCATAGACTTTTTCTCCAGTGAAGATCAAATGAAATAGTATTATGTATTCCACTGATTTGCATATAGTGAAGATAAAAGCTACATCCCCAAAAGACGAGAAACCTGGAAGTAGGAAAGCTCATTGACCATCTTTAAAATAATCCAACTAAAAAAGCACTAGCCAACAAAATTATTCTTCACAAAGTTCTACCAAAAATAGCAAAAGACAGAAATAGGTTTTAATGAAGTAATTCTGTAATAATATTTAAACTACAGTATATTTATGAAACAGCTTTTTGAAGGTCAAAACAATCCTCCTCCTCATTGTCCTCTATCATCCTCAAATATATTCTCATATCACATGATCAAGCTTTAATGAAATGTTCAAGTCCAGTTCCATCATTTGTCAATAATTTTATTGAATACATTGGGTATACAAAACAGCCCGCAGGAGCCATTAATTCAAGATAATCGTCTTTCCTTGAAAGAGATTGTTCAAGGAAAGGCTGAACCCACGTAGATTAATACCAGTACTATTCAGAGTCAGAAGTTTCTGAACAAATAATTCCATCTTGTTGTGATCTAGCATGAACTTGTTTCTACCTTAATGCTGCACAATCAATTAAATTTAAATTATCTGGAAATGTATCAGAGCCTTCTAACTATTAATATGGAATAACCTGAATTTTAAAATGGAGATCCCTTAAACTATTTGACATAAAATTAGCGTAATCCTGTCTTGAATTTACAAACTGGAACAGACGACAGGGAAATACCTTGGAAAATGATTGTCCCATTTTTACGGATTATTTGTGCATCTCAAGGATAGGGCCATCTCCTATTTGCTCAGCCTTTTTTTCTCTCTTGCCTGATTCAATTGGCCAGGTCAGGAGTAACTAACTGACCAATATCAGTACATTAAAATAACCTCAATGTTACAGGAGTTACACTAGCTTTCCAATTTGCTTCTTAGTCCAAATTAAGATGCTTGTTATTACTTCTGACACCCTTATGGCTTAGGTTCTCTTTACTTCCAGGAGAATCCAGTCTAAGTAGCATCTAGACTTCTCTTCGATGTTGGCAGAAAGGATCCCTCTCTCATAAAAAGTCAAAGGAGTGGAAAGAAGAAGCAGGCCTTGACAGCCTCCTTGGAAAATACTGTGAAGTGAGGATGGCTCCCTCCCTCTTATCCTTCTGAAAGACACATAAGATTGTGCTGTTCCAGTGGGCTTTTGGAGCAGAGAGTGAGATTTACTGGAAACAGATGAATGATAGGTATTGTATTTTGGTTCTCTTGGCTATTAGACTGTTTTGGATATGTTGGATTTTATTGAGCATGGCCTAAAGTAATGGAAAAGGTAGCATATACATTAATGTAGTAAACAAATAAATAAAACACTGTAGCTCCATTATGTAATTTTTAATATATGTTAAAATGTTTGCAGGACTAAGAATAAATTGTGAACAGTCAGAATATTTTTTTGTTTGTTTGGTTTGCTGATATATAAATCTAACTATATTTATATATTTTGGCATTAAATTACCAAAAACATATGGCAGTAGTTTTTAAATTATAATCTAATAATTAAATGGCTTAAGCAGAAGTCCTAAAAATGTCCATCATCTTCAACTGTAATTACTTGTAGCTTTTCCAAGGACATTCCAGTCATCTCTATGTTCATATTCATCTTAAACATTAACTTCCTTCTCTATTTCACTAACTATTGCTATGCAAAATTGTTTTCTGATATTCCACCATCCACTTACATTACATACCCAAATTATATGAATTTCAGTATTGATCATTGTAAGGGAGCAAATGACCAGCCTTTAATTGATCTAGGAATGATTATATGGTTCTTTTTGAAGTCCACAAACTTTTCATAATCATTCCTAAATTCATAATCTGAAGGAATCCATTTTTAATCTAATTTTTTAGTGTTCAGCTTTCACAGAAGACAATTACCTCAGTCACAACAACTGATATTTGTTGTCATTGAACTGTCATATACCAATAGAAAGATGAAAATTATAACCCAAATTTTTCACTTTCTAGTTTTATTTCCACAATACAGGTAGTCCTTGCTTAACAACCACAATTAAGTCTGGAATTTGGGTCATAAATTGTTGCTGTCATTTAAGCAGATCAGCACATGAACTGATTCAATTTTATGACTGTTATTATTGTGGTCATAGGACAGGGGACCTCTATGTATTTGTTTCTGTCTCTTGGAAACAAAGGCAGAAAGAAGACAGATTAGCCATCTTCAAACCAGAACAGCACAGTCAGAAGCAGAGACACATAGCAAATCCCTAATTTCTATCTACACATCAAGATACAACTATGCAATCAGTGATGGCGGTGTGCTAAAGAATCAAGACCTCAGAAGTCACAGTTTCAAGGTTTGTTATATGAAAAAGGAGTTTGCTATTATTACCTCCATGATTACTTTTCAGTATTTTTTACATTTCTCGTACATTGTCTTGTATTTTTCTGATCTTCTTTAAAATATTTCTCACCTTCCTCTTCACATTTTCCTCTATTTGTTAACATTCCTGATTAAGATAACTACCTTTGATCTTTCTTGTTCGACCCTGGAAGTCTGCATTCAATTATTATATAAAAGTCCTATTGTTCAAGGTTTCCAACTATTGCTCTGGCTATATTAAGAGTTCACCTCTAAAATTTGAGGAATACTTTTTTCTACTTTAATTTCTATGGCTAGCCTATATATATGATTCACATCAATAATTCATGATTTGATTCACATTCTGCACCTTGATGTATCCTGGACTGCATTTCTTCATTATCTGTTTCCTATTATGAATGTCTTTGATTTTAACATTGTTCATATAATAACATCCACATGTGGAGTCATCATTTAGCAGGTATTGGAAATAATTAATTATCCTAGCAAAGCTCTAAAGACCTCCTTGCTTGCTTGTTTATTTGCTTATTTATTTATGTATTTATTTATTTATTTCCTCAACCAAAGCCATCCTCCGACTCCAGGTTCCAACATTTTCTCCACCTTGTGCATTGAATAATAAATTAATGATACTACAGTTTTTCTCTGTGTTATGTCTAACATATTTTGCAATATGCCATAGAATTTCTCAAAGTCTTCACTCATTAGTAGTATAGCATTTTATTCAGTTAGTCCTCGACTTATAACCAGAGATTCATGTGCAGTCTGCCCTGAGCTCCCAGGCTCCCACCCACTTGCCTGGGGCATGCTATAGACCTTATCTCCTTATTATTTTTGTGTGACATGTCTTCACTATCAGATATATTTGTGGAAGCATTTTGCCAGGAGCAGTAGGTGTGCCTCCATAGTTGGGAGATTTATTATCATAAAATTTTCAAGCATGAATATATAGATTTCTTGGTATTGCACAAGAAATTGCCACTGAATTCTAGGCATCCCTTTAGTGTGTTCTCAAAGAGATAAAATAAAATACAAACCACAAAAATACAACTTAAAATATAAACAGATGAATTCACAGTTTCCTCATGTGTTTCAACAACAGCAACACAACTGAAGCAACATAGGCCAAATGCCTTGGCTACTCTAAGTTTTTCTCCTTCCTCAACATAAAAAAGCAAAAATGGTTCAGAAGAGACAGGAGAAAGTTTCCAAAGAATCTCTCCAATTGCAATATAACTTGCATTGCTGTCATATTGAATACAAATTCAATACAAAGAAGAAAGTTTAGAATAATTCTGTTTGCCAGTACTGGAAAAGGATAATAAATTGCAGTACACTGAAATATTATTATTTCAATACTCTTATATACACTTACACCCATTAAGAATGGATTCCCAAGGGTAAAAGATAAGTAAGATGAAACCACAAATGAAATGTGCTTCTATATGGCAAAGTTTAAAAAATGTGCCCTAAAGCCTGTATGCAGCCTATCAGAATCTTTCTGGCCTGTAGAAACCAAAAGCTTTATGAATAAAATTGACCTCTTAAGTCTTGCAGAAACCAAAGACAATCACTTTATTCCTTAAAAGCTCTACCTTCACTCAACAGGTTTGATATGGCCCTACAGCCAAGAAAAGTCACCCATTCCCAAGATATCTGAAATATCAATAGAAGTATACATTCTACTTAAACAAACCAATAGCTTAGATTGTTTTTTGCAGAATATTAAAACATCAAATAAATTTTAACATACATTTATTAAACATATTCAAGCATAAATTACTTCTTTTTAATCATATTTTAAGAATAGATATCTTAAGGTATGTAGATAATTTCCTTTTCATCATACATCAGGTTGCTGCTCATCCTTAAGAGTTAGACCTACTTTTGAGTATTTCTCACACAGTTCCTGAGAAACTGGGTGATGAAGACCAAATTTTAACTAAATAGAGAACATAAATAAATAATCTATAAAGCACTTGTATCTGTACAGAATTGTGTTTCTTAACTTTTATTTTGTGTCTACCTTCTCTCAAAAGGCAAATGAAACCCTACCTGACAGAACAAGAGAAATACAACGAGCGGCTATGTAGCTAATTTAAGCCTGTTCAAATCTTCAAGGTCAGATGAATTATATTCTAACATACTGAATGCATTATACTGAAATAATAGCAGAATAGCTCTCTGTAATATTTGAGAACTCTTAGAGAACTTATCAGATCTCAGGAAATGCGAAAGCAAATTTCATTCTCATTTTCAAAAGGGAAAGCAGAAGGACCCAAAAAACTATAAACTTGGAAGTTTGATATCTGTAGTGGACAAAGTCTTAAAACGGATTACCAAACAGCATATTTGTGAGAAATTTGTTTCTCAATCAACAGACCCAGCAAGCTTTTTTCAGAAACAAATAGTACTAAATGAACTGATAGACTTAGTCTATATATATTGTGTCTGTATGTATTATTTCTAAAAATACATTATAGCCTGAATTTTAATATTTCCCCATAAAATATTTTCTATTAAAACAAATACTACAGATATCCAAGCTGATAAGTTACAGATATTTTAAAGGGGAAGATGAAATTTAGCCATTGAAAGTTAGGAGAAAATTAAAAGTTTTTTCCCCCACATCTGGCAAAGAAAGAAAGGCAATTCTCTACAATTACCCACTTAACAGGTTGCACTTCTAGCCAACTGGTAGCAATCAGGCAAGACAATGAAGAGGACAGGAAATCTAAAATTAGGTTTTACTACCTATAATGGAAGATTTATGGGATAATTTCATTGGCAGTCTTGGGATAGAAACCAGAACAAAGTAAAGTATATATTTCTCAATACATTCTGTAAACTAAATGTAAACACTTCTGAAAATCAATTTTAAAATGCAAAAGGAACTAAATTGTTTTTCCATTTTTCTTGTTAGGATTGTTAACTGCAATTAATTCGTTCTATTTGGAACACATTGATTAACAAATAACGTGACAAGCAAAAGGTTCCAATTTAATTCAATACTTTCATGATATAAACCATGAAACGTAACATTTTATAAATGACAAATTGAATTCACCAAATAAGAAATAGTATAGTTTATTATTTCTACTAAGCTCTATCAAAATATTTATACTATTATTTGTAAGGTTATATACTACTAGACATTTTTGTAATAAAAATAATTGAGAAACTATGAAGACATTTTTTCACTAATATAATACACTGCATTCAGAGAAGAAACTTGCAGTCTTTTAAAAAAAACCAATCCAAGTTTTCAACCCTTACAAAAATTATAATTATTTTATTATTTATTTATAAAACAGATTTCTATAGCTCGCCAATTCACACAGGGGTGATCCCAAAAATGAATTTAAAAAGTGAAACATACAATAAAAACTGTAAAAACCTCACCCACCCATGGCAGCAACAATATTGTCAAGTTAAACATTTGCTTGGCTCCGTCTCCATTCATGGCCCTTTCAGAAAATACAGCATGCTGGAAGCCAACCATACCTTGAGGCTGGATAATGTTCCATGAAAAAGGAGCCACCACTAAGGAAGCTTTTTTTATGACTACATCAGATGGCAATCCCTAATCGATGGGAACCGTAATTTATCATACCTTCCTATCCTGATGGGCCAAGTACATGTAAATTAGGGGAGAAGTGGTCCATCTAATAGCCTGGCCCCAAGCCATGTAGGGCTTTTATCTCCACAATAGTAGTGACTACTGACACCTATGAACATTTTTAATAGAAGTAGTACTTCTACTTTAAGAAAGAAAGCCCTGAATTATATTATTCATAGTGGGCTGACTCTTTTACAAAGCTCTTTCTCTCTTTGCACTAGAACGATCAAAAGTAACATTCTTAATACAGAAAAGCAAATGTGATTTAATACAGTGGTCATCAATCTTTTTTTTTATTGAACAGTTTTATTAAACATATACTACATATAATAAAAAAGAGGGAATAAGAAAACACAAAATAATAAAAAAAACCA
>JANHFO010002261.1:84951-95488 GCA_032468095.1 Pareas carinatus | reverse complement strand
GGAAGAGCAAACTTTATTTCTATGTGCTTGCAAAATTTACCATGTGGCCCTCTGGATTAGGGCCATAGTCATGAAGCACAGTTCTCATTTTAAAATCAAATTACATGGAAAACGTTCCTCTGAGGCAAGCAGAATTTATAAGCAATATATTTCCAGGAAAAAAATCCACTAAAAAAGCACTAGCAAAGAAATTGTGTACCTTTTTTAAAAAAAAGGTCTTTAGGGTACAATACCAAACAAAGAAAATCCCTCTAAAATTAATGAGAATCTTTGATTTCATTCAAATAACAGTGTGGGTTCTAAAACTTTGGCAAAGTCACATAGCATTTATTTTAGATCATTTTTAAAAAAATTCTTCAGTTAATGTGAAAAATACAGAGGTATTTTTTCATTGTATGTATGTATACATGAAAATTAAATTCTTGAATGTACTTGTGTACTGAAATAAAATATTTATTCCAATTTTTCAGAATATACACAAATCATGCATTTATAAACAAAAGAAAAATAGAATAAGGTTTACAATAAACGTTCTGTTTAGATGTATACTATTTCAAAAATATCTTGCCTACTTCTTAACTTACATTTATATTTAACCAACTAACGTTAGGCTGCTGGCACTATTTACAACAGATTTGCTATGCTACCAATAAACATATCAACATTTCTTTGCTATCCAATTTTGTATTTTTATGAAATGCCAAATGAAATGTTCAATGAATTCTATTATATGTTACTAAGTCTCTATTGGGAGTATATAATTACGGTTGTAAGACAGTGGACTCTGCAATATAGCTCTGACCCCTGAGAGTCTATATGAGAGAGAACAGAGTCTGACTCAATCCCATCAGGACACAGAGGCTATGGATTTAAATTCCTCCAGATCCAGGAACCAGAATGCTTCCATCTTTGGTTCTAGATGGGGTGACATGGCCTTGTTCAGACTTAATAGACAATCTAGAGGTCTTCTTGGTCTCAAAACTCTTGCTTAAAGAATAGGTTGCAGCTGTGGGAAGGAGGAGGACCTTCACACAACTGTATCTTATGTATCAGTTGTGGCCGATTCTGAACTAAGATGACTTGCTCATGGTTACTCATACCTCAGACAATTTTCAATTGGAATAAGGCGGTGCACAGTGCATGGACTGAACCTGAATTCCCTCTAGAAGCTTCAGTTGATCCAGAATGTAGCAGTGAAGATAATTATGCAAACAGCTCGTTATATCCATGTGGCATTCCTACTCCACAAGCCGTACTGGCTCCCAATAGGTTTTCAGGTACGATTCAAGATATTAATTATCACTATTACAGCTCTACATGACATGGAACTGGGTTACCTGTGGGACTGTCATCTCCCAAGAACATCTCTCTGCTCTACTCACTGCCAGAAAGGGTACATGGTTCAGGTTCCTCCCTTTAAACACTGCCATTTTCTGGAGTCTAGAATCTATGCCCTTTTAGAGGCTGCTCTGGAACAATCTTCCCCCTCCTCCCCACATGTCAATATATGACAGAACCCAACACTGTTTGGCTTTAGAAAAGCCATTTAAACCAGTCATTGGGATCAATTGAGTGAAGTCCCCTTTTTGGTTGTGCAGTTACCCTGTCTGCTTGCTATAATACATTTCATGTTTCATAGACTGGGTTTTCTTTTTTTAATGTTGTATAGTTTTGCAATTGTTTACTTTACCAGCTCGGAATCATTGATTGAGTTGTACTGGCTTGCAAATGTATTAAATAAATAACTGAAGTCCTGGAATCCACATCTGAAGTTTCATAATATAAAATGGGATTTTTGTGTGTATAATGTATTTATATACTGTATATATTGAATTTATATTGAAATGTTTCTGCAATATGTTTCAGTAAAGTCTTTTTTAACAAAAAACTGTAGTTCTTTGAATTAACCAATTCATATTATAGCACTTAAAATAACTAGTATGTGTTACTTTAACATGTAAATAACAAAAGGTGTTCAAATATTATATTTTTGTGCTGACACAAAATTCTCAAATAGGTCTTATATTACCTTGATTTTGAATCTGTAGGCTAAAAACCAAGAAGATGAGGGAAATTCTCATCTTACTTTCCTATGCTGCTGCCAATTTTCTGACACCATTAATTCTTCAAACTAGTTGCTGACTAGTAGACTAGTCAGAGATTTTCAAATGCTTTTTTTGTATTGAACTTGGTAAAATTTTAAGACTGGAAGACTGGTCTAAATAACTGGTCAGTTGATGTATTGGAAGCAATATTAAGTATCAAATGCTCAATTTTATTTTAAAATATACAGAAAGAAACTACTTGAAAACTTAATTCTATTAAGTATCATTTTGGTTCATTTATATTGATTACAAATACAATGATGCTTAAAAGTGAGTGGGTATTTTTGAATTTTCACTATTTCTGCATAAATATAATCTAAACTAAAATGTCATCTTCTCCATATGTCCCACAATTCAGCAAATAAGTCAAATAATTATACAGTGGTACCTTGGTTCTCATCTTTAATTGATTCCAGGAGGTGCAATGAGTACCAAAAACACCGAGGACCAAACAAATTTCCCCATAAGGAATAATAGAGTAAATCACAAGGCAACTGACACCGACAAAGTCTAGCTTGTGAGTTGAGTACCAAACAAATTATCAGTACCGGAACAAAAAATTTGCATCAAAATGTATTGAGTACCAAATTCAATGAGTTTCAGAGCAGTTGAGTAGCAGAGTAACATTGAATTTGTTTATTTATTGAGGGAAATGATCCAAAGCTACATATTTCTGTGTGGCAGAAAGACGTAAAATTCTAAAATTATCAGTTCATTTGAAAGAGAAATTATAATCAAGTGTTTCAATTAATAGGGTATTTTTAGGCAGATCCTGCCTTATTTAAAGACCAAAGTTTGTGAAAGACCATGTGGATAAGCCAGAAAGCTGTTCGAAGAATGTTCTTCGGATGGAGGAGACTAAACTAGAAATTTTTTACTTGAATGAAAATATTAAGTTTGGCGAAAACACTGCATTTCACCAAACAAACGTTACCCCTTCTGTGAAACATGATGGTTGCTGCCTTTGGACCTGGACTACTTGCTGTCATTGATGCATCTATGAATTCTGAATTCTACCAGCAAATTCTACAGGAAAATGTCAGGGCATCTGTTCATGAACTGAAGCTCAAAAGAAAGTGGGTCATGCAGCAAGACAATGACCCCAAACACAAGTCACAATGACCAAAGAATGGTTAAAATAGAAGAAACTTAATATTTTGGAATGACCGCGTCAAAGCCCTAACCTTAATCCTCTGTAAGGGTTGTGAAAGGACTCGTAGCAGACAGCTCCATTCCTGAATTAAAGTTCTATAAGAAGGAGTTCATAAAACTCCTCAAAGCCAATGTGCAGGTCAGCAGTTATTAGAAGTGTTTGGTTGCAGTTTTATGCTGATCAAGGAGGGAACTCCAGATACTGAAAACAAAGTTTGACATACTTTTGCCACACATTTGGCTTTGGACCATTTTCCTCAATAAATAAATGAAGTAAAATGTCTTTGACTCCTTTCTTTAATTGGGTTCTCTTTATCTAATTTTATGATTTAGTGAAGAACAGGTCAGGTTTTAGATCATATTTATATGGACATATTGAAAATTCAAAGCGGTTCACAAACTTTAAGTAGCACTGTATATAACACTTTCAGAATGAAGTAACATCAATTATTTCTACAGAAATAACAATCTCAGTTTATAATGGCTATATTGCATTTCTGCCGTAGTGTTCATATCACCACAAATTAAGACCTTTGAAAAATAAACAAAATCTTTTAACAAGATGACATATTTGTGAAACTAAACAGGAAAGGAAATTCTTTAGAAAATGATCTGAAGTATGGTGTATACATCATATACATGTGGATTACTTGAAGTCAGTATCATGACTGAAGATAATTTAGATGACTTTAGATAATTTAGTTCATAAATCATATTATGAACCTATAATATAGCACATTAACTTGATGCATTTATTAATCTTTTCAGCCTTTAACATAAAACAAGAAAACAACATTTTCAATCATAATATACATAAATTGCTTTTTTACAAACTGGGTTTTGTTTTATATCACTCTTTGTAGTGCAATTTAGCTAACCATCAAAAAAAATTAAACACAATCTCTTTTCAAAGTTGGAGAGATCTGAAATTCTTAGTGATTAAATCTCCTAGAGTTGTCACCTCTATTGATGTATCCTATAAGTTTTATTCCATACATAAAGACAACAAAAGTTAAAATCACAAAAAATAAATTAAATTATCAGATAAAAAATTACAGAAAGACTTAACAATAACAGATCATTAATCCTTGCCATACCTAATCATATGTAGTACTACAAAGTCTGTTTCGTTTTGGAATAGAAGTTATTCAAAAGAGTTATTTCTTAAAAGCTTGTTGAACTTTTGCTCCATGAAAGGAATTTGTTTCCTACACTGACAGTCTGAAGTCGCCCCCAAACATCTAGTCTGCTGGCCATTACTTACTTAACAAGGTTTTAGGTTACACACATGGATATATATTCCGCTGAAGTCAATGGAGCTTAGTTAATATATACTGAATTAGTTTAGAACAGCTGTTTTGCTTTCTTAAAATTTCCCATTTCAATGCCCTAACCCTGAGAAAAGATAGATTTTCTTTCTAGGGATAAAAACAAATATATTTCTGCAGTATCCAATTTAAGCCAACGACAGTATATTCTCATACCAGATAAAAACATTCTAATGGAATATTTGGTTGTTTCTTTACTTGAACTCAAAGCACTCTTTGTTCCCTTTGCTTCAAACAAGCCAGAGTTGCGTGCTTATAGGGTTAAAACTAAGGAATGTGACAGTTCTCCATGTGCAGTCTATAGACCTAACTTTTCTTCTTTCCCTTGTGGGACTCTAAACTACATGAAAACAATGCAGCCCATAAACTACTATTCTGGTTCTCAAAAGTTTTGTTCATTTCATATAGTGGCATTTATACCAATATGATTTTATTATTATTTTTAAAGTATCAATTACTGCAAGTGGGTGGCAGGTTTGCAGTGAAGACAATTAGAAATAGGCCTTTGCTGGTTTTACTACCTTCTGAAAGTTAGCTAATAAATGGATGATTTATGCTAGATAATTTGCTGCTCTCATAAATTAATTTTCTGAACCAGAAAATGACATGTGTGCATCTATCAGTCTAAAGCTGTGTCTTATCCATTGTATTATTTCAAATAGTTCAGCTAAAAGACTAAACTAAAATGGTGGGTAGTGAACTAAATCTGTACCAAATGACATTATGTACCAATTGATCTGTACCAATTGTATTTTATGAATATATGCCTCTACATATGCCCGCACAAGTGCTAAATAAATGTATATGATAGGACTGAACAGAGGAAACTTAAGTGTCAAATGAATACAATTTAATAGTTCAAATAAAGCGCATTATATAAACAAAAGTCCAAAAAGAATGGAAATCAAAGGAAAAGGTCAAATGTGACAAGTGAATGTAAATATCCATAAGGGGCTGGTGTATATTAACTTAAGAAGGAGTTTTTAAAAGGATAACTACAACAAGTCAATAAAGATGCATGGCTGAAGAAAAGAAGGGGGTGGGGCATAATGGAAAATAATGAGAGAGTCCAGGGTCAGGCATCCAGGTAATAACTTCAGAACTGCTGCAGGGTAAATAAAATGTGTAAAAATATATGCTTTTCGCAACTGCTTTCAGTATGAGCCAAACATGGACAGCTCTTGTTTTCATACCAGTATAGATGAATTTAGGACAAAAAAGCATTTCACAGGTAACTTCTAGAAACCATTTGAACAAGTCATATTGCCAAGAAAAACAGGGAGCAAGCAATCTGATTAAAAGACGTCTGGTATATAGCCTTTGTATTGCAGAAGAACCAGACAAGCTGACTCTAGTGGAAGCTCTGGTGCAATAACAAAGTCTTCCCTTGCTCAGTTTTCATAATCAATGGACCACCAGCTATTTCACTGTACTGTCCCTCTCTTCTTGTCTTTTCTATTTCTTTCTAAATATCCGCTTTTCTCTTTCAGTCAACACCGTAGAAAAATGGCTGTCCTCTACCACTTGCGCACAAAACGGGTTTGTTTTCAGAGCAGCACTTTAAATTGCTGGAGAACCGTAGTTCACCGGCCTGTATATTCCCAGCGTTGAGAATTCAGTTTGACAGAATACGAATATCTATCACGACCACGGAGTCTTTACCGAGCTCTTCCCTCGAATATGGAGACCCCCTCCGGCTGGTTCCTGGAAGCCCCCCCCATAACTCGGTGAGGTGCCCAAGCACTCAGACCAGGCGAGCCTCAATGTCCTGCGACCCAAGGCACCGGGGAACTCCCCAGAAGGCGGGAGAGCCACTTCGCGGGACCGTCTTACCCGAGGAGAAGCGCGACCCACTCGCGATACTTCGCTTAGCCTCTCAGAGGCTGAGAGCCCTCCAGTCCCGAAAAGACCCCCACCCACCTGCTGGCCGACCTACCCTGGCTACCTCCCCTTCTCCCAGACAGCTGCCTCTGGGAACTTACCTCCTCCAGCGGGGGGAGCGCGCTGCCCCGGCCCAGATCTGGGGTCCGCACGGGAACGGGAGGGGGCTGCAGGTGGGTCCGTGGCCGCCTCTAGTCGAGTACGACGACTCCCTCACATCAAGATTTAGCTGCGGGCGGAGGGGGATCCGGTCCCTAGGAGCCTCTTCCCGCCTCCAAGCATGGCTGGCCAGCCCCACTTCGCGCCCCCCTTTAACGCCGAAGTCCAGCTCTCCAACAGGGGCGCCCGGTCAGGCATCCAGAGGCGAAGAAGGTGCTGCTGGCACGCCACGCGCGCGTGTTTACCCAGCGGAGGCTGCGGGTGGGTGCGAGCCGGCTCCATTCAAATCCACGAAAGTTTGGCCATTGGCTTCAGTGGGAGGCGCCTGGTGCACCCAGAAGCTGACGGCCTCTCAGTCACCACCATTCCTGTGGCTAGACGGGGGAAGGGGCTCGAGCGCGCAGCCCTGCCGTGCGAGAAATCGTCTTAAGGTGTGGGTGCTAATCAGTGAGTTCCGGGAACGTGGAAGCGAACACCATCCTTAAAACACACACACACACAAACCCACTCGCGAAGCTTTTTTACCTTTTGTCAGAATCTAAAGTAAGAAGCAAACGTGAGGTACTTAGCTCTTTGGTAGTTAAGAAGTCTGGAGAGATGAAAGTCTCAAGAAGTTTCAGAAGTCTCCGCTGATTTAGACCTCGAGTTTCTCTGCTTTGGTTCTCAGAGCAGGAACGGCCGAAGAGTAAAGACTGCGGAGGACCAGCCTGGATCGCGCATCAACATTTGGTACTAATTCGCAGTGACGAAAAACTAAGCCCTGGTGGACGCCCAGCCTTCGGGCTGACGGGACCCGGGTCAAACCCGGATAATGTCCGTGAACGAGCGGAGAGGTAGGAAGGGATTCCGTTTGCTCCCTCGGAACACAAAACCCTTAAGGGAATAAGCCGGCAACACGTAGAAGCAGCTCGATTGGTAAACTACGAATTTCGGCAGCGGACTATTTTTAACAGCTCCCAATAAAAAAAAACACGATAGTATTTAAAAAGCGGGCGGGGGGAGGGAGAACTTACCGTGCTCCCCCTTGTTCCACGTTGGTTCCCATTGAATACACTTTTGTTCAATAAGTTTAATAAGTTCAAAGTTTCCTTCGCTGCTGTTCTCATTCGTGAGCTGAAAACCACCTTTTCCCCTTTTCAGCTCTGAGGTCCCTGATTTCCTACTGAGATACAGGCTGTGCCAAGGAGAAACTTGACTACTATATTTAAAAAAAAAGGACCCAATAATGACTAAAAGCGTCAGCGCTTTTTCTGGGAAAAAAGCAGCACATTTATATAGTGTATTAATTGGTTGCTATTAATGCACTTTTCTTGAGCATGGCTCACAGAAGTCTGATTGTGAGCAAGGAGTGTTTTCAATGAAAGTAGAGTTATTTTAGCTGCAGACGTGTTTACATTTCTGTGGTTTAGTCTATAACTTTCTCTTTTTCTTGCTTCAGAATTCTGCTCCATGAAGCAAAGCCCTTAGCTCCCAGACATTCCAAAGGTCTGCCAAAATAACAGGGGGGGGAGAGATTTTTAAAAACCCTATGCACACACTGAGACCCCCAGGTCTGGGTTAGGGGGATAGCTATATACCCCTTTTCTCTTTACTCAGTTCAAAAACCTTCAGGGCTTCATTTCCTGTTTCTAAGGGGTGAGTGGATAGGGAATACAGCAGGTCTATTAATATTGATTTTAGAAACTCTCTAAACTAGGTTTAATGCTAAGGACAACACTTGACGATGTTGGACAATAGCATATTCTATAAAGAAAAAAACCCACACATGTTCTCCTTTTTAATTTGTGTGTGTGTGTGTGTCCTGAGCTGTTTATTTTGCTGAAGAATGGATCTGAAACACCTGTAACAGGCTCCTGAACTATGTATTTGCACTGGCAATATTGAGAAAATCCTTTTTAAGTTCTGCTGCGGTGCAAAATTTGTAGAGTTTTACTATTTTCAACTTACCCCTTTACAAAAAAAACTGGATGAAAACCTAATGTACCTTATTGTTGTCACATCTACTGGCTTAAAGAACCTCTCATTTCTTGATGACTTCCGTAATTTAAAAAGTAAGGCTTTGCAGCCAGTAACAGCAAATAACTTTTAAAAATACAAATAAACCTTCCATAGAAAAACTGTCGGTTCTTCAGCTCCTGCTGTATTCTGACCATTACTTAGTTGATGGAGCAATGGGACATGGCATAGAGCAGTGATGGTGAACCTATGGTACATGTGCCACAGTGGACACACAAAACCCTCTCTGCTGGCACATGAGCCAAGTCACCCCAGCATCGCCTCAGAGCTGAGCATGTTCAGAAAAGAGTAGTGGCACCAGCTGATGATGTCACAGGGCCATGTGCATGCTTAGAAAGAGAGTAGCGGCGCTAGGAGATGATATCACGAGCTGTGACTCATTAGTCACATTTCGTCTGGGCACTCGGTGTCTAAAACGTTAGCCATCACTGGTATAGAGGCGTAGCCTTGAAGGTTTTGTTGCTGAGCTTAGGGCTTGTGTGGTGGAGCCTTTATCTATCACAGTTATGTACATTGTATAGACTGGATTCTTTTATCTTGATTGCTGTATGTTATTAATTTGTTGTAATGTTTTAAGATAAAATATTTTTTATCTTGTTTTTATTTATTGTTTGTCATTGGGTCATGGGTGGTTGTGAAAATTAAATAAATAATTATTGAATAAACAGATAAATAAGAAATGCATGAGTCATTAAGTAAACATCAGCCTCGGTAAAGAAAGTGGGTAAGAAAGTAAGTCAAGATAATCTCATCTTGATTCTCTGTGGTATACAAGGGGCAAAGAGGAATTGTGATGTTCAAGATTCTGTTATTTTATTCTACATCTAGTTTATTGATATGAAATGTAATAACAGAATCTTGGAATTCCAATTATCTGTTTTCCTATGTTGAATGACTGACATGTAGGGAGGTGGAATGAATCCTAGATGCATGATCCTACTTTCTACTTGAAATTTATTACATTTCTTTCTCTTTTAAGTGGGCTAAATATTCACTATAATCTGGAGAGTATTAAGGGTTTTTTTTTACTTTTTTCAATGATTTGATTTTGCTTTGGGTTTTTTAATGGCACACACTTTCAGACAGTTCAAATCTACTTGCATAAATCTTGAATTTTGCTAATTTTGCATTCAGATGTTATCCATTGTATTTCATCTCTTCTTTCTCAATATTTTCCATAACAAATTGGTACAGAGACATCACTCATGTCAGTCTATGTAATCATTTCCATGTATAAGGTTAATAGATAGCAGGATAGGAAGGATTCCTTCACCATTAAATTTGTTACAGTCAGAGTAAATATAAAAATGAAGGCAAAAATTAAGGCAAACTAGTAACCATATCAGATCTGCAGACAGAAGCATTCATTTCCATTATTCTACATCAGATCCAAGAGAGGTTCCACATTTCTACAGTCTCTTCAGATAATTAATTTCTCTGACTCAAAACTGATTCTTCATTTCACATGCTTTATATCTGATGCCTTTTTAGTTGCGAAACCTTTGTATCTTGATAAATATTTCCTTACCCATGAGATTTTGAAGTATTAAGGGATCTATTTCATCTAACAGAATCAACGTCTGGCACATATTGTTGGCATTGGGTTAAAAGTGGACCATTTGAATTGTTATTTTCAGTGATAAAATGATAAGTGATAAAGAGAGAAGAAAATAATTATACAATGCATTTTCGTATTTTTATTTATTTATTTATTTATTTGCATTTTTATACCGCCCTTCTCCCCGAAGGGACCCAGGGCAGTGCACAGCCATATAAAAACAATTAAGACAATTAAACAAACAACACATTAAGAGAACATTTAAAAATACTATAATTACAATGGCTAATTTAGAATCACGATATAAAACCAATTTAAAACCAGATTAAAATAGAAAA
>JANHFO010002261.1:65729-80749 GCA_032468095.1 Pareas carinatus | reverse complement strand
CCCGGCCCCTAAGGGCCCCCCAAGAAGCGGGTTTCAGGCGTGAGAGGCAGAGCTCGCTCTCTCACGTCCTGTTGCCTTCAGAACCGGAAGTGATCTCCTACTTTTCCCTTTTTATTGTAATTTGTATTTTAACATTTTATTTTTGAAACTTAACAAAATTCTTTTAAAAAAGCAAATGGAAATGCTTGGGCGATATACATGGTGTAGATACATACATGCAAGACTCCCCCAAAATGGTGCATACTATGATAAATGTTTCATTCTCCTTTTTCATTAAAATGTATTTACAATATCTTAAATATTATTACACAGAGAAGAGGGAGGAATAAAAGTCAAGAAATGTAACCAAAAATGCAAAACAGGAGAGCATAAAAACAGGAAGACATTTAAAATAATCAATAATGACCTTTCAGAAGAATACCAACTGAATCTTCATCAAGGGACAATATGAAGAGCAGTAAGTTTACAAGCAAAGTTCGTGGACAAATCGTATTATAGGAAGTGGTTTCCATTCTATTTTCTTTAACAATGTAGAATACCCTGGAAGAAAAATGTGGAGACTAGATTATCAAAACCTTCAGAGAAAATCTATTTTGGAAACATAAGATGTGAAGTTTTCCAATATCACAACTGAGGAAAAGAGCAAAGGAATTAACCTCTTAATAAATGTTAATTAAACTACCAGTTCAAGAGAAAAGAAGCAAGAAATAATGGAAAACAGATGGAAATGCCAGCATACCTGAGAAGCCTAATTTCACGTAAGAAATGAAACAAATTATCAAGAGATGAACAAGGTTACCATAAGAGTAGAGAAATTAAAAAATATCAGAGCTTTAATGGTAGAATTTTCTTTTCTCACTCTTTCTCTTTTTTATTGACTTGACCTTGACTAAGATAAGATCACAATAAAACCCTATATTGTCCATGTACTGAAAATAATGTCAGTATGCCAATAAATTAATTAACTCTGGCCTTTGCATATATAAACTCTATCTACGTTAGTTTCCATCGTATATCGTTTTAAGTATACTCATACTGGCAAAAGAACAGGAAAAAAGAAAATATGGTGAGGAGAGAGTGAAGAAGTGGACAGGCAACTATTGGAGTTATGTCCTGAGAAGTAGTTTAATATCCTTGTATGGGAATTATCTGATGTAAATAAAGATGCATTTAATTTAGACAACAAATGATCATGATCATGTACCAGAACACCCCTTCCCCCCTCATCTATTCCATTGATTAAACATGGTGCCACAACAGGTCAAGGTCACAGCTCTTTTATAGATGTGCAGAAGACAAGGCTTGATTTAAGGAGAAGTCTAAACCACCAAGAACGTGGTTAAAAAGAAGAATTTTCATACACATTCTGTTCTTTCAGAGGTAAAATTTCATGTTTTGACCTTATTAATATAGTACAACTAAATGAACCTTTCCCGAACTTCTTTCTGATTAAGAAACTGGCAGTATTTTTTTTCACAATATCTCCAATAAGCATCTTTCTTAACTAGCCTTTTGTTCCTCATAAACTATCTGAGCACTCTCCTGCCAATTCTTTCTACTAACACATGGCCTGGGTTGGGCAAATCTTGTTGAATGCTAAAATATTGGCTTTTATTTTCAGGCCTTTTGATTCATTAAAAGCTCTGTAATTGCCACAGCTTGCTTACTTGACACTTTCAAGCTTATTTAGAAAATGAGCCAAATCCCTTTTAGAAAATACATTCTTTTGGTGTTAGGCAAAAGTTTCCATTTGCTTTTCAGAGTAGTTTCTCTCCTTCATAGTCACGTGGCAGAAAAGAGTGGGATGGGGAAAGAAGGCAGTACCAGGCCAACTAAAGTCTATAGCCAAAGTTAGATGTTCCTCTGGGATGTGGTCTCACCCATCCCCATTCTTAGAGAGAAAGAAGCTAAGAAGTTGGCCTGGCCTTCCTATTTGGTTGCATTAACTTCTGCTGCTTATACTGAAACAGAAGATTGAGTAAAGCTTCTTTCTAAATAAACATCTTTGAAATATTTTTCAAGTAATACGGTATTAAACACAAACAAAACATTTAATATAAACAAACATTCAACAGCCAAAAAGAATGAGAAGTGGTGGAAGTATGCTTCCATTTCAAAGCCTATCAAAGTACTAAGAACCCAAGAACCTACAGAAACCTTAATAGATGTACCTAGGACTGCGAGCATAAAGCACGCTGTTAAAGCTACCAAAATGGCAAAGGAATTTGAAATCCTGGGACTGATAACACAATGCAGGCCTTGCTTGCTGTTTGTTGCAACTTCCAGATGTTGGATTCCTGGACTGAAACTTAAACAAAGCTTAACAAGTGCATGACTATCAACTTCTCCGAGTATTCATGAAGGTGCTTAAATTGAAATTTTCTGAGAGAGAGAAAAGCATAATTATTCATAAAAATACAATTTATTTTGTTTCTTCTCCCCATTATTGGAAGGGGGGACAGGGAAAAAAAAAGAAATATCTAAGGGAGAAGGAACTATTATTCTCCACTGTGCCTTTCTAGGGAAGTCTTAAAAGACACTAAATTACCACAGTATAAAAAGAAATCTAGAACATTTAGGACCTTGGGAAGTGATCCAATGTAACCATGCATAACATGAATTGTGTTATAGAATCGCTTTGTTAGATGCACTGCCACTAGACCAGGAGTTCTCACACACACACATATCTATGCATGTATACACACACACATATAGGTCTAGATGTGTTCGGGTCTTCTCCCATGTAAGATTGAAGATTCGAATACATCTAGACCTACATACCTGTGAAAATCTACGAAAACACACACACACACACACACACACACACACACACATATACCCATACACACATATATATACAATATATATACACCTTCAAATATATATATTTGAAATTGCACTAAATGTTTAAAATTGCTATATGTCCGGTCCTCAAAAGTGACAACAAGAAAATGCTAAAAGTAGAATTGTTCTGATTTCCAAACAAAATCATAATAATAAACAGTAACAGCACATTTGTATTTCTTTGGGAGGGATTGGCAGCCTGCACTTCAAATTGCAGAAAAGTTGTGAGCTAAATATGTAAAAATTAGAGAAAGAGCTACATTTAGTGAGGGTGTAGGTTTTTTTTTCCAATTTATTTTAAGACAAAGGAGAAAAGATGGACTATCTTAGATTTTAAATAAATGAAACTGCATTTTAAGCAACATGTATGAACATTTTTTTAATAGGGAATAAAGACAATACTGGAAAAAATTAACTGCTGAAAGTCTGAAAGTCAACATTTTAAATTGTTCCCACTTTATCTTCTCTCTAAATGTCTCAGGAACAATTTAAGAACCCTTCTGCAAATCCCTTACAATAAGTTTAGTGTTTAAGTCTGTAATATCTACCTCAGAAAGTATAATAAAGTTGCAAGTTTCTCCATGGAGACTTCTTTCTGGTTTAAATCAACTGTACTTTAGTCTTGATTATAAATATTATCTGGACAAGATTCACCTGGATTTGGAACAGCATCTATTATTTCATTTTGTTTCTGTCCCCAAAGCAGATTTTTAAGGAAAACATTCTGCATTTCAATAAATAATGTAAATAATGCTGCAGTTTATCTTTCTGTCTCATTGGAATTGCTTTCATACTCTCCCCACCCTCCCTTTTCATCTCCACTGAGCCACACCTCTCTAAAAATACTCACTTTTTAATGAAAGCCATATTTTTGAATCATTGTTTGTGCGTGCTTGACCTGCTGTGAAGCTTGCAGAGTCTTTAATGTCAGTTTCAGATGACACGTGTCTTTAAAAGTCTGGGATCCAGCTCTTGTCTGGCCTCTGGGAGATCAGTCCCAATTCTTTATGAGAAAGGGACAAAAACTTCTGATTTTGGCATTCTGTATTGGAGCCTGCTTTAAGCTCAGAAGGTGGGGTGAGGGGAGCAGCAACGTAGAGTCTAGACAGAAGAGATTGAGTTGAAATCTGGAAGCTATTCAGTGAGGCTACAGCACATGGCAGCTTGACTGCAGAAAGGGATCACATTACTCTGCCTAATTACACATGAAAAATGTACACATCACCCCTTTTAATGCTTGGAAAAATAGAAGTTCAGATGGCAATTGTGTACTACAGCTACCCAGGCTGTTTGCACATAACTGGAACATTTCAGAAATTGGCATTTCAAAAATCTTGTGCTTTCTTTCTTTTCTACTCTCTCTTTCGTGTCTTGGGCACTGCATTGTGCTTTGTATTATGTTCATAGTTTTTAAAATCTAAATATAGCAGAGGATTAAACTGAGAGTGGGAATTAGAAAGAAAAACAAAATGAATCAAAGAAAAATCTTAATCTTCCTAGTTTACATGAATAACAAAACTCAGACAGGGCAGGTAAAAATATGGACGATACATCAAAGCAATAAATTAAAAACATCAAAATACATTTTATAGTTTAAGTTTATCATGTGCCAAGTGAAAAGATCAAAGCCTAAATTTAGTGATTGCAATCAGAATGTTGCTGTTTTATTCAAAATGTGCAGTATGTATGGTGTAGCTGTTTATGGAATTATGAAGCACCACCAAATGTATTCAATATTTTCATTAAGGCTACTCCCTAAACTTAACCATCTCCTTATTTACTGTTTTTCTTATAATGAAACGTATAAAGATTAAAAACTAACAAACATCTGAGAGACAGCTGGGAGACAATTGAACAGATTAAGATATGACATAAAACAAAGTGGATTTTGTTCGTGTGTGTGTGCCTATCTTGTCCAGCGTCAGATTGAATTTTATTTCTTGCTTATTTGTTTCCTTGATTTATTTGTGTTAATGCATTTGGTGACATTAAAACTCAATTGATCATTCATTATGTTCTTTCAACTCAGGGTCAACCATGCAGATACAACTTGTCCAGAATAATCTGCCCCTATTCTGAATAATCTGTTCCTTCAGGTATTCCAACAATGTGCCCAGTGTCATTATAATTAAATCCATCCATATCTTTTCCAAAGCCTTCATTAATAATTTTAATTCAATTTAAAGTATTTATATTCCACCTTTGTTGTTTTATTAATAACGAAGTGTCAAGCATGCCTAATATTCCTTCCACCATCTATTTTGCCTACAACACCCTGTGAGGTGAGTTGTTTTGAGACAACATGACGGGCCCAAAGTCACCCACTCAGCTTTCATATACCTAAGATGGGACAACAATTCACAGCCTTCTGGTTTCTAGCCTGATACTTTGACCACTAGACCAAATTGGTCATTTTGCGGTCATACTAACTGCTAGTCTTTATTGCTTATTCTTTACTGTTGACAATGAAATATACTAGGACTCCTATTTTCCTAAGAGCATTTCACAGCTTGACATGGTCAACATAATTAAAGAACATTTTACAATCAATGAAGCACGTATTAATTTTTTGTATACTGTATATTCTCTTTTTTTAATTATTTAGCATACATCAGTAATAATGTCTCTTGTTCTTTGGCCCTTCTTAACCCAAGACTGAACATCTGGCATCTCCAGATTGGGTCCTAACATGATTGATAAACTTAAGCATTATTTTGCTAGCAAGTAAAATGTATTATTTTGTATTACATGTTAAGTTTCTTTTTTGGTATTAATATGAAAATGTCAACCACTGTTGCTTTCTCCAGTTTTGCTGACATAGTTTAGTATCAACTGCTACTGATGGTTCTTCTGTTACTTGTCATATTCCTATAGACATTCTATCAATTCCTGTAATCCTCTAACTTGGTAATGGACAGGATGCATATCTAACATCATCTTCAGGTAGTAGAGTTTGCTGTGAATACACTTTATCTTCTAAGGTAACTTGGATGTTGATACCTTCACAGTACTGAAGTTTAGTATACTCCTTTCATCTTTGTTCAACTTTCCCTGAATCAGTTGCTAATCTGTCCATCGGTGTTACTTAGCATACTTATTCAGTGTTGAATTCTCCTTTTGAGTTTGGAGAACTATTAGAAGACTTTCTTTGCTTAATCATGTGTTTCCATCTTCAGTGTCTTTACAGATGGCACTGTAATACTTCTTGTAATACACAAGTTTAAGTATCATTGGTATGCCAATGATTCTACCCTGTATCAGCCAAATGGTGTTGTTGAGGGTCTTTCTTGATGCCTGGAGGCTTCAGGGGTCTGGATGGGGAAGAACAGGTTGCAGCTCAACCCTAGCAAGACTGGGTAACCTTAAGTTTAGGGCTGCTCAGATATGGATATTTTACATAGTTCTCGGTGAAGCTGCACTGCCTCAATTAAATTAGTTGACAATTTGGAGAATTTTCTGGATTTACAGATCCTGTTTGAAAAAACAGGTAGCAGATGTGGCCAGGGGAGCTTTTGCACAGATTCATCTTGTGAGCAAATTGAGTCTTTTCCTGGATTGGGAGGTACTATTCATAATCATGGCAAAAGGAGATGGGAAAAGCAGAGGATGATATGATTAGGTAGTGCCATCAATGCAGTGAACATGAGTTTCTGCAGACTCTGGGAGACAGGGGTGAACAGGGGAGCCTGGCGTGTTGTGCTCCACGGGGTCACAAAGAGTGACTGAAAAACAAAAAATTATAATCACTTATGCCTTAGTCATGTTGTGAATGGATTGCTGCAATTTACTCTAAATGGGATTGCCCTTGATAGTTACTAAGGAAGCTGTGACAAAGGCAGTTATGAGCATGCCTCAATGTATCCATGATACATCATTGCTCCATGATCTACACCATCTCCCAATGGCTTCCAAGTTGCAATTCAATATGCTATATAACTAATCTCTGAAATTGGTTTAGCAGTGAATAATCCTCCTCCTCCTCCTCTTTTCCTTTTCCTTAGTTGTAGCTGTATTTCTGCAATATTACATCCTCTTTAGAAGATGGGGAATTTCAAGATCAGTATTCTAAAGGAAAAACTTGTTGGGAACTATTCCTTTCTATCCAACGGAGAAATTTAGATTCTATACTATATAGATCACTTACACAAAGTTACATTGCTGTAAGGATAAAATGAAAAAAGCCCATCATGTGGGTTTGAAATGGCAAGATGTGATACAAACATAATGATAATAAATGAATAAAATATTTTAGGGATCTGGATGCTCAATTTCATTTAGAGGCATTATTACTTTAACTGCAGTAGATTTTAATTATAAAATCAGGAAGTTAAACTGATGTTGAAGAAAAACTGTAGTATACCAAACGTCTGGTTTATGTGTATATTATACAGAAGCCTTGCATCTTTTTAACGACTTGGGCTAATTAACTTCCATAAAGTTAATCTTTTTAAAGAAGCACAAATACGTCACTCTTTTGAACTTGCAAGCATTTAAGCTATATTTTGACATACTTTGATGCATATCTGTTGTTTGGGTTTTCAGAGATCAAAGTTATTTCATAGTGACATAAAATATATTTAAAACATTTGAATATTGAGAAAGAAACAAGGAACGTTTTCTTTAAAAAGTAATATGTGCATAAGATATTTCAGGGAAAGTAGACACTTTTTCAAATTATTTGCATAAACAGAAAATGTTGAGCCTTTTCATATGAGCAGGAAGCTGGAGTAAGTCAGGGTGTAGCTCTTCACACTGGTACATACCTAGAATACTCTTTCACTTGCATTGAAAGTGAAGATGAAAAAAAAGCTTGAGCCCAAGCGTGTCAATGAAAAATGAAATTATACTAAATGGCCTTCCCATAAATCCTTTATGAAAGCTTTCAAAGATAAGGACGGGTCAGTGTTGTTTCCATTTTGCCTCTTATTTAGATACTGAGCTCACTATTCAAGGAAGTTATTTGTCAGCAGTTACATCAGAATTTGTATATGCAGCTCTCCCAAACACAAACATATTTAATACACTGAATTCATGCCTTTTTATTTTGGTAGTTCATAGCTTTATTTTGTAGCCAACATCATGGCCAAACAATTCAATGCATAATAGCAAAGATGCACCAATCATAGTAATCTTACTTAGACATCTCCATATAATATTTGGCACACCTGTTTAAATTTCCCAGCTCTGATTTTTTTCTTCCATCTATTCCCTCTGAATACAAAACTATATGTGAACATTACACTTATTTACCTATCATTCAGTTCCAGAGATATAAAATACTAGTAGCTTCCGATACCCATGCTCTGCTACGGTATTAGCAAAAAACAAATGATCATGATTATGCTTCCCCCGCTCATTCGAAACAACTGACTCTGCCCATGTGTCCTTAACCAAGAAAGAGGTGGTCCCCAGAGGCAGTTCCCTTTCCGCTGCCTCCTCGGATTGGTCCAGCACGGGCGTGGCGTAGCCAGGTGAGATCCTCCCGGCCAGGCCACCCATTTAGACCCAGGTGGGCTCGGGCCATGCAGAAAAATAGCAATAAATATTAAATATCTCAGGTAAAAATGATCATTTAAAAAAATTCCTTTCTTAGTGAGCATCTAGAAGCCAAGTGGCACATACTTGTCAAATTTCAAGTTTGTAGATTTTATAGTTTTCAAGATTTTGTGCTGAGTGAGTGAGTGGTATTTTGTGTTTATATATAGAAATTCCTAGTCATTCCTAGAGCATAAATGAATGAGGAAATAACCTTGATGAGAATGAATGATCCTTTAAGGGAAGAAAAACAATAACTTGGTTCTGAACAAGTGGAAAAGGTAAGAAAGAAGCTCAAAATAACCTTGCTTTGATACTATTTGATATAAGAGAAAATCTTTAAGGCTTTCAGAACTAATGTCACTCCTTTGAGTCTGTTAAAAACAGACACCACAAAGATTACAGGAATGTTTCTTCATTGCTGTAGTATATAGTAATATAATATCAAAAGCCTGACAGAATGTTGATATATTTATTAATAAATTACTTATCATATACTTTGAATCATTTTCAACCATCACTTGTTTAGCCCATATTCTCAAAATAATGGCATAAATGATAAGCCATCACAGAAAATATAGTACCAGTACTTCCTGAAATAACAGCAATGTCCTTAGTTAAGCTATTTTTACCTATATTAATTTTATCTTCTTGTCTTCTGGGCTTATATCTATAAGATATAAATAACATGAAGTAAAAATAAAAATACAAGAAATGAAGGAAGGAAGGAAGGCCCAAAGGCAATAATATCTTTCTAGAAAAGAAAAGAAAAGAAAAGAAAAGAAAAGAAAAGCCATTTTAAAACAAAGAACACCCTCAGAATCATCAGTTTTTCTGAATACCTACTAAAAAATCCTTCTACTAGTTTCTTGTAGCAGTTGCTTTATTCTGAAACTTTGGACTCTCAATGAACTTTTATATCTCTAAGACTGGTGTAGAGAAAATATTTTGGGATGTATTTTTTTCAGTCCCAACACCTATATCTGACAATATTTTCCTTTTAGTTGTTAAAGGAACAGTAGTCCTTTCAGACTCTCAGATTGGTAATATTATGCTTGTCAAAAGAGAATGAGATCAATTCATTATTGTTCAATAGCTCCCAGATGGTAAAAATAGGGCAATACAAATCCAGGTTCCATAAGTTTACATCAAACTTCCTTTAAAAAAAAAATCAGGATTTTTTTGTGCAAGTAACTTTTTAAAAACATTCAAAAGAGACACACATATGCCAGAACCCATAATCTACACACTACAAAACTTCAAAAAATGTATCGACTTTTGAAAAGCGTATTTATTTATTGTGGCTAATCTAGCAAATGAAACTCTGGATAAGCAAACAAAACATAATATGATAAAAACCCTATTTACAACACTAAAGGCCCAATAAAACTCCTATTGTGCCAATTTCATCAACATCTCAGCCCTAGTACCTGAAGAAAATACTTTCCTTTGAAACATAAATTAATCTTAGTTTTTCATACCTATGCAATTGTATCCAAAACTAATTCAGCTTTCATTGGGCTTACTCCCAAGTAATCTTGCAAAGGTTTTCAGGATGATTTGAAAGTTTGTAATCATTATATTATCAAAGTTATTTTGAGTCATTAGGGCTACACCTCAAGGATCAAAGTTGGCATTGTTCCCACTCTACCATCAGGTGTAGCCTTCACCTTTTTTTTTTACTATCAAGAACTCCATTAAGAAGAGCAAGATGAGTATTGTTCATTGGGCAAGCTCCCAACCCTAAACCATGTCCTCTAACTGAGAATAATTAACAACTTAAGAAATAATGAAATGTTATGTCCAGCTATTATGTAAAACTAGAAGGAACTTAGATATCTGTTGGGGAAGCTTCCAACATTGGATTTCCTTGCCCAGGTTCCCAAATACTTCAGCTCGTCAACCCCTTCATGAAGTTTCAGATTGTTCATCAACACCCAAAAATATTACATGAAACTAATTGAATAAATACTACTTTGACTAACAGCACTACTAATAACAACAAGGTCTCTTGAATACTCCTATTGATCCTTGGGAATCAGTATTGAGTACTTTGGGAACCATGATTTAAACTATACTTATATACTTAAACTACCCATTTAATGTAGAAGAAAGCTCATTGGGACTGAATAGATAAGCACAGAATTGACTTATTAGTCATTCTCAGATAATACTGAAAAAATGACCTAATAAAGAAGTTGGAAAAAGAAGAATGATGAGTACATAGTTAAAAATCTTCCTTTGACTCTCAACCAAGCAGGGTCATATAAGCTGCCAATAAAGATAATAACAATTACTGGTCATCTTAATGTAAATGTTAGAAGTAAAATTAGAATGTAAACTAGAATTATTTTTACTGGGCATAACCACTGAAAAAATGAGTAAACAAGATAAATATTTAATATTGCATATAACAACGGCAGTCAGAATAATGTTTGCCAACATTATTGCCAATAATGTTGGCAACTGAAAATTTGCCAACTGGAAAAATGAAGTGATGCACAGGAAGATTACATTTTAATGAAAACATTGGACTGTGCAGAGATGGGCAGACTAACACTGAGGTCGAAAGATAGAGAAAAATCGGAATACTATCAATCATGGTCAAGATTTTACAAATGGATGGATGAAAGGATGAAATAATAGAAGTGAAACATATTAAATAAATCAAATGTTTTAGATAAACAAATAGAGTTAAGGAAGAGATGCCCAAAACCGATATAGTCTGAGAAATTATAGGTTTTTAAGGGGGGAAGAGAAAGAGAAGAAGCTATAGAAGAAGAAGGAAAGAAGGAAGTGGGAAAGGAGAGGGAAAAGGAGAAGGCAGAGGAAAAGAGGGAAGAGAGAGAAGTAGAAGTAAGAGGGAATAGACAAGGGAAGGGAAGGAGAAGTAAAGAGTAAAAGGAGTAAGAGGAGGGGGGAAGAAGAAATAGAAAGGAAAAAGGGAGAGGAAAAGAAAAGTAAGAAGAAAGGGGTAGGTAAATTAATAAGGAAAAGAGAAAAGGGAAATGAGAAGGAAAGGGAAGAGAAGAGAAAGAAAGTAGAGAAGGAAGAGGTAAGTAGGTGAAGAGTAGGAGAGGAGGAAGAGGAAAAAGTGAAAGAAAGAAAAGGGAAATGAATGAGAGGGAAGAAGGGAAAGGGGAGAAAGAGAAGAAAAGAAATGAATGCAAATATGAAACCAGAAGCAAGAATAAACAAGAAATTGGTAAACCTAAATGATGGATGGTTAAACATGTATTTAATGGCCATACGATTAAGAAATATAATGTATAAATGATAAAAAGCTATACACAGTTGTAAATATTTACAATAAAAAACAAATAAAAGAGTAACAATTACTGACCAGAAAAATAAACCCTCACTTTAACCAACAAACTACTGGAGTTTCCAAATTTCATTACATCTTCCTGAGGTGTCCAGAGAGAAAAAAGCAAACTGCCTCTGACTTAATTGGTTCCAAGAATACTTAGGTAGCTTCTATCCTCTCTTTCTTTCAATACAAAAATAATTCTGTGCCCCAAGAAGGCAGGCTGAAGAGAAGACCAAACTCATGAGCTTCTTTAAACATCAGTGTTTAAAGAAGCTGCCAGTGGCTTGACAAAGCAGCTGTTTTTACTCTGTATTTTTGTTTTGTTTTGTTTTTTAAAAACCGCATCACATGCCTTGGCAAAATCACAGCAATATAAATGCAAAAACTAAATGGGAAGAAACACACATGATATTTGAGGACAGGAAATTGTGAAGCTCAAAGAGAAATGCTCTCCCCTCCTTCTATACAGTCTGGATTCCATGTAAATGTACCTCTTTTTCTTCCTTTAGAAGGTCCGTGCGGGACTCATGCTAAGAAATTTCTCCAGCAAATATAACGTCTTTCATTTTGCTAAGTCACCATGGGGGAAGGGGAATCAGCAAGGCTAAATGGCTGGAATAGAAAGTCCTGCACTTTTTCTATCTGATCCATACATTCTCCAAGAGGGATGTGTGTCCCTCTGCTCTGGAGTGTTTGTGCTACAGTCTTTGGGGAGGTTCTGACACCTTTCGCCATATTGGGTAACATTTCTGGGAACTGTTACCCAGAAAGCCAATGTCCTTCCTCCTCTTCATAAGGCCCAAGTACCTAGCAGGACTTCTGGATAAGTTGGTTGTTTTGGGATTGAACTAAGAGGAGAAGTGAAATATTAGGGACACCAGGAAAGTTCCATTACCAACAAAGTAGAAGTCATCCAGTCCCTCTCTACTCTTAGATTTTTTTCAAGTTCAGAAAAGTTAGTTCTGATGTTAATCAAAAGCAAATTGAAATCTGTACGCATTCATAATCACTGAATACTTTCCTATCTATATCCTACTAAAGCTCTCATTCCTTTAATTGGTCAAAAAGGTGCACTGTAGGACAACAATTTTTTGAACCAATGTTCCTCGAATGGGCTAGCTTACAGAATATATTCAAAATTTGAAAGCCATAATTTCTATGGAATTGACATATGGCAAATTATATTAAACATTTTATGATATAAAAATGATCATAAAGCATTTATGGCATAATACAAAATGACATAAAACATTTCCTGGAAGCAACCGCTGATGTTTGACTATGTTATACAGTTCAGCATGGGCTGTATTCCAGTGAAGGCAGTACGTTATAAGCTCTGTCATTGTTGAAGACTTTGAGGAATCTGGTAAGAAGGTATCTATGAAATTATGACCTGGGGGGGGGTATGTAGGATGTGTGTGTGTGTGTGTGTGTGTGTGTGTGACAGCTTGCCTAATTATAGGAAAAAGTAAAAACAGCACCTACAACTTTTCAAATCTACTCCATTGTCATTAAAACAAATTGTTTTTTTTCTCCAGAGATAATTTAAAAAATCCAGCTCTTCAGTTTGCATTATTTAATCTTCAACAATTCAAATTATAATTCCCTGGTTGTTGTTTATCCAGTTCACCTTTTAAATCTTTTTTGCCAGTACACTTACATAAAGGCATTTCTACGAAGGGTAGAAACAGTCCATCAGAAACAGTTTGCCACCTCAAAAGTCTCATCCGGTATCACACTGAATAAAGCATACATAAAATAAAGTTGGTTTCATGAAGTACTAGTTCGTGCTTTTATCAAATGTACTTCTAAACTACTCTACAAATCTAGCAGTTCATAATATTACAAATAATTCTGTTTGGATTAACTGTCTTAGTGGGGGGGGGAGTGATAAAAGTTTAGACAAAGAAGAGAAATTATAATGTAAGCAACTTCCCCATACAGATACTTCTGGATAACAGATACAACCTCCCACAATTTCCCTGTAAATACAGTTGTTATTCATGCTGGCAACAGCTGGGGAGGCAGGAATAGGGACAAAATATATGGCATGATATATGTACTCTTTCAGTTCATGAGGGCACAATTGGTGCCATGAAAACTCCAGGAAGGTATTCCCATTTTTGTGACACCATGTCTTGCTGAGGACAGGGCTTTAAAAACTGCCTTTTTGATCCTTTAAACCGAGTCATAAGAAAAACAAATGATTCACTACATATTCAGAACTTCTAAAGAATTTCTTAAGAGTTAAAGTGTTATACACAAAACATAACTAATTTTCTTTTTTTCTTGACAGAAATTTTGTACACAGCTATATTACTTATAAATCCCTATAAGTCAACGTATTGAAGACAACCTGAGGTCTGAAGTAAGAAATTAGAATAGTATTTAGACATCAAGGATGAAATTCCAGATATGGGATCCATATGAGCAATCAAGAGAAACATGACCATTTATTCAGTGTTGCCTAGAAAATATTTACCACAGGTGAGCTTTTGGATGAAAAACAAAGTGAGTTTTAAACAGATAAACGTTTTAGAAAATATTTTCATAGATTTATACTAGTTGAATTGATTCTGGACAAAGTTGAATCAAAAGTCTTAATTGTATTTTGATATAGTTATCTAGAAATTTGATGAAAGTTTTATTTAAATTTCTCTCTTCTAATCATTTGCTTTTGTTTATGGAGAGTCACAATTCAGTATTATAGTTTTGCGAGGAGTGAAACAGCTGGGCATCTAAAATTTCCTATTGGTATTTCTCACAGTTTGACTGCTACAATGTGGAGTTGCCCTTGAAGATCATACAGACGTTTCAAATGGTCCATAATGCTGCCTTATTATATCTATGTAACACCTCTGCTTTACGAGTTTGCACAGTTGCCAGTGTGTTTATGGGTACAATACAAGGTACTGGTTGCTATCTATAAAGCCCCACGTGGCACAGGGCCTGGTTACTTGAGGGGCCTTGTCTACCATAGTATCTGCCTGGCAGATTTGATTCTGCAAGGATGGCATGCTCTGAGTTTCCTTTGATTAAATAAGGTCCTCCATTGGGACCCTGAAAGCATACCTTCTCTGTTGCAGTGCCTGTTCTCTGGTATGAGGACCCCCCAAGATTCAAATGACCGCCCCCCACTCTGCTGTTGTTCAGCCCTCTTCACCCAGGCCACTTGCCTCTTTAATCTTTTAAAGATTTTATTGTAATTTCTTTGATTTTCCTGAACCATTCAGAGTAATATCTCCCACAGGCCGGTATGCTCGCACAGAGAGGGCCTCATCAGGGTGCCGTCGGCCAAACAATGTCGGCTGGCGACCCCCAGGGTGAGAGC
>JANHFO010002261.1:34061-47507 GCA_032468095.1 Pareas carinatus | reverse complement strand
ATACAGAGTTGTTTGGAACCAGTGGCATAAAATTAAATAAATCTGCCTAGTGCTTTTTTGTAGGTCGAGGTTACTTTTTATATTTTTTGATTACAGAGTCTACTGCAATAATATCATGGCCTTGCCATTGTAGTATTCTTCTGAACTAGGTTTATGGACTGTATAGTATTTGAGACTAAATTTGATGTAGAGTATCAACTATTTGTTTATTGTAATTGTACAGTGCCAAAACCAAAGTGGCAATTTATTTCCATTAAAGCAAAAATATAGTAAAATCTAAAATCAGAATTAATACAAAATTCTATTGTAATACAGTTTGCATAATTTATGACCATTCATTCCCCAAACCCTTCCAAAACATGTTTTTAATAACTTCCGGAAAGTCAATAACCAAAGTGTCAGCTTAATTTCAAGGGAGAATTCTATTCCACTATTTGTGGTTGCTAATGAAAAACATGGTCTTCTTCAATGATGAAAAACAGACTTATTAAGTATCTCAGGGCCAAGACATGTAGGCTTTATACATTAAAACCAGCTTTGACTTTACCTGGAAATATCTGATAATTAGTAAATGACCACAAGGCAGGCATATGAGATTATAGGGACTTTGAATTGTTAATATATAGGCTGCTGCATTTGAACCAGTTCTAGCTTCTGAGTGATCTTCAGAGATAGCCCAGTGTAGGATATGTTGTAGTAATCTAAGCAAACTCATATGATATGCATGAGTTAATGCAGAAAGAGTAGCTCATCCCAGGTTGGAGTGCAGCCGGCGCACTAGAGAGAGCTGGCAAAGGGCATCTGGCTAGGGCCTTAATTTGCACTATGAGCTCATAATGACCCCAAATCCCTGACCTGCACTTATAGGAGGAGTCCCACCTCTTCATGTCCTTTTAGTGGGAAATATGTCTGTACTTTAATCAAGAGCTAAAGTAAGAAATGTTGCCAGAGCTGTTTCACTTATAGTATTTTTCTATATAATGCTATTGACAGAGAAATTCAAAAACATTGGGTTATACTTTTTAAAAGAAAGAGAGAGAGAGAGAGAAAGAAAGAGATTTAATGCTCTCTCATTTTTGGGTGCACTTACAAGCAACTTGCCAAACAATTCTCCCTTTAAAGGAGTGGAACTTCATATTTTCTTAAACTTCAAATGAAGGTAAAATTATATATTTTTAAAAATCTTCGTTATTTTGCCTAAACATGCCTAAACATCTGTTTATATCATTCCCTCAATGCAACACACCACATTTCTTTTATTTACAAGGAAGAATAATATTAAATGGAAATTTATTTCTAATAATTTTAATTTTCCTTTATAGGTGTAGAGATGCAGGAAGGCATCCGTTTTGCTTCATCAGGAGATGATGATGTTAAAATATGGGATTCGTCTTCTCTAACAGTCGTGGACCAATTTAATCCCCATGTATCTTCTCACCCAGTTAATTCAGTATGCTGGGGTAGCAACAGTATCCTTTGTTGTTTCAATATCTGAAACTGTACTTCTGTATAGTATGCTTGTTAATAGCAATTGTCCTAATTTGCCTATTTGTAACACCTCAGAGATGCATCCATTCAAAATTCTTTCTACAGGGAATTCCATATCTAAGTTGCTGCCATTGTCAGAGGAAAAAAGAACTTACATTAAGGTGAATTTCCTCTCTTTTAAACAAAAATACAGGTAGTCCTTGAGTTACAACAATTCGTTCAACAGCTGTTTGAAGTTATGGCAGCACTGAACAAATGGTATTTATACCCAGTTTCTGAAGTTACACTTGTTGCAGTGCTCCAAGGTCATGTGATCAAAATTTAGGCACTTGGTGCTTATGACCACAACTCCCCCACCTGCTTATCACCCCCTCAACACTGTCCTTTTGGCTAACTGCACTGTGCTAGCCGGTTGTCCTGTGCTTCTCCATCCCAGCTCACCTTCACCATCTTCCTGCTTCCACTGCTGACCAAGCACACCCGGCCTGGCCCTTCACAAGGCAACTGCTGGACACACAAGACTTTCTTTTTTTATTTATTTTATTTATTTATTTACATTTGTATACCGCTCTTCTCCCCAAAGGGACCCAGGGTGGTAGACAGCCATATAAAAGCAATTAAGACAGTTAAGACATTAAGAACAATTTAAAAATACAATAAATTCAGTGGCTGATTTGGAAACGAAGTTTAAAAACCAATTTAAAATCTGATTAAAATAGCGAATTAAAATTAATAGCATATACGGGCAAGGGAAAAAGTGGTATATTAGGTCAGCCCGGCCTGGACAAACAGATGGATTTTTATAGCACGGCGGAAAGCACGGAGGTCTGTGATGGTACGGATCTCTGGGGGGGACGTCGTTCCAGAGAGTGGGAGCGGCCACAGAGAAGGCCCTCCCCCTGGGGGTCGCCAGCCGACACTGGCCGATGGCACCCTGAGGAGGCCCTCTCTGTGGGAGCGAACCAGTCGGTGGGAGGTATTGGCTGGCAGAATGCGGTCCTGTAAATAACTGGGTCCTAAGCCATGGAGCGCTTTAAAGATCATCACAAGCCCCTTGAAACGCACCCAGAAGCCCACCGGCAACTAATGCAGCTCGTGCAGGAGAGGGGCCACATGAGCTCTCCCGCTGGCACCCAAAACCCCCCACACGGCCACATTCTGCACTAGCTGGAGCTTCCGGATGCGCCCCAAGGGGAGCCCCATGTAGAGAGAATTACAGTAGTCCAGATGGGCCATGACGAGTGCTTGAGTGACTGTCTGCATGGCGTCACGATCTAGAAAGGGGCGCAATTGGCGGACCAGGCGGACCTGGTAAAAAGCCCCCCTGGCAACGGCTGCCACATGATCTGTTAAGGACAGCCGTGCATCCAGGAGGATGCCCAAATTGCGGACCCTTTCTATGGGAGCTAAAGACTCGCCCCCAATAGCCAGCGATGGAATAAGCTGGCTATATCACGGCGCCAGCAGCCACAGCCACTCGGTCTTGGAGGGATTAAGCCTGAGTCTTTTGCACCCCATCCAGATCCGCACGGCTTATATGTTCAGGACAAAATAAATAATTTTCAGATCAGTGTGACTGGATTGTTGGGCTGCAATTTAATGCCGAAGTTACTTTAAAATTATAAAAACCACAAGAGGACTGATTATGTACCAACTTGTCCATAAACAATATGCCTATGAAATACCAAAATTTAGTATAAGTAACTCTCTTAAAAAAAGCAATCAGTTTACAATAAAACACAAGAAAAAATATAGTATGAATAAAATATATAATACAAGAAAATAAAACAAAAACTAAAAACACCCTAGGCAGCAGCAATTCACTCATTCAAAATATAAAACAGTTATCAATTAAAAAGTTTAGGAAAACAGAAATGATACCAAAATGATACTAATATAAGCCCAAATCAAGGTTCTCTTGAGTGGGAATCCATAAATGTCTGTAAGTCACCTATAGTCACCTTTGGCAAGCTGGGCAACATGCACATTTGATAGACAAATAAATAAGTTGCTATCACTCAAAAAAACTCCGCTTAACTTCCATTTTGGAGATCTAGAAAAGGGCCTCTTTAGAAGGCTCTAAGATCCAAATAGGTATTTAGGACACTTCTTCAGGTAACTTGGTCCTAGGATTGTGGAGCGTTGAAAAACTTACACAGTAATTGCCCACAAGTTGCCTCACTAAGTTATGTTCTTAATTCAGCGCTGCACATGACAAAGGCACATAACACCATATTTTTTTTAAAAAGTTTAAACCTCTAAGCAATTAAAAATGGCCACCTGACCACAATCAGCTCAAATCAACTGCCGGCTTAAAAAAAGGAGAGACTTTGCGGCTGCTATGCCAAGAATGACAAAGTTTTAGCTTTTTTTTCCTGGTGTGGCAGAATGTTCAATAGCGCCCAAGCAACCAGGGAGAAGGCATTCAGTTTCGACTTACAGATTAATATGTATAGAATTTAAATTTCAAGCTTGTTGCAATTTAAATTGAAGTACAATATAATTCACAGTAGTTGGAGATAGGTATATGTCCCTGCATATCTTCTCAGAAGGATTGTAACTTCAGACCCTGCTTTGATAGCAAAAGACATAAGAAGGCCGCCAAGCTTCACTTACAGTCTTACACTTTCTCCACATGAGGTCTGCTCTACTTAAAAACACAAATTTCATCTGCAAAGGAAAATATAACAAGATTCACTTAGACCACCTTTTGGTTTTGCTCCTACACTAGCATGTCAGTTTTTTGGATCCTCCCAACAGAAAACTGTAGCTGGTGGTTTATCCAATAAGTGTGCTAATCTGTCCTTTGTGGGGAAGAGGAAAAAAGCAATAAAACATATTAGTCTTGTGGTCTTGTGGAGAATCCAATTCAGAGATAATAAAGCCTCAAGGGGAGAGAAACTGCTCCCAAGAATTACTATATAATACAGTTACTGAATTTCGCAATGCTAAAAGAAATCAGGTTCTTGAAATTAGCATCTAATTTCATTTTTCAAACAATCCAATCAGGAAGCATTCCTTTTATAATAAATCACTTTCTTTAACCACCCCTATAAAATACACATGGTGGAGGGGGGTCCTTTATATCCATGCTAAAGTTATTAATATGTACATTATCTCACACATTTTTTTGCCTTTTCAAAAAAAAACTAATCAAAATGCATTAACAACCATTGCAACTATACTCATTTATAATATTCAAGGGAGCATGCTCATATAATAACTTTTAAATAATAATAACAATTGTTTGGAACAATATTAGAAAAGTAGATGAGCAAATTCAACACATTAAAATACAAAAATTAGAAGTATGTGAGAAAGACTGCTTTTTCTGTGGTCAGATAAAATTCTCCGAGGCTTCCATATATTTATTTACATTCCTATTTCTCAGAAACAAGTCTCTACAAATGTTGGGGAGCTCTATTCTTATTAACTATTAGCAACAGGGGCTGGACAAATAGAAACTGAAATCCTGCAACATCTGGAGGGTCAGGATTCCCAATCTTGTTCTATTATTCCCTAAGATGATAAGTCATATGACTTATTTTTAAGTCAACATGTAGCGTTGTGCAAATCTGACACTCTAATTTATTTCTCCATCACTGGAGGTTTTTAAGAAGAGATTGAACAATCATTTTTGTGAAACCGTATAGGGTCTCCCAGTTGAGTAGGGGGTTGCAGTAGAAGACCTCCAAAGTGCCATCCAACTCTGTTATTCTGTTCTGGTTTTTTGTTGGAGATGAAATTCCAAAAATATATAGTAAACAAATCACACAGGCTGTTTGAATGGGTATTATTTCTGACAGTAAAAACGTTTTTACTTACACCTTGTGTCCTACGCTCTGCAATTGTAGGACAATCTGGAATTCTTACTCTAAATCCCTGTAGCTTTCTATTAATTTTAAAAGACTTCTGTAGGTAAATAATTTATCTGGAAATAGGGTGAGGGTTTTTTTTTATTTTCTTTAAAGGATGAAGATGCCTTTTAAACCACACATTGAAAACCTCCAGCCAGCAGATGAAATAAGACAAAGGCGGCTCTGGATTTGCTTGCTTCTTTCTAATCCAAAACATGGCAGTAGTGCACTTGTACCTTTCATGAAAAAGTAGTTCTCTTTGCCACTGTGGGTTTTTTGGGAGGAAAAGCAGTAAATTTTCCATGGAGGGAGAATGCCATGCTTTTCCATGTTGTGTGTATTATAGTGAATATAGTGAATTGTGTATGCAAGTGAGAAAATGCTTTGGGTATGAATGAATAGGTCTGTGACTATTTTGGCAGTGAAATTGCTTATAGTCTGAACCAGGACCTCTTAGATCTGGTAATGGAATGCATTCCTTTTCAATGTTTTCATCATGCTTCTATTTTACTAAAACCCACACACACAAGTTCTTTCCGTAAAATACATCCTTCTAAAAATTGCACCTTTAAAATGCCACCACAATCATAGTGCATTTGTTAAATATTCAGATGACAAATTGTGTTTCTCATCTGAAGCCTTGACACAGCCTTCCACAATATAAAGACATCAAGACCATAGCATATGTTCCTCACACCATCCATTGGGACAATTGGAGGAGGGAAGAGATGAATCACATGCACCAGGATATTATTATACAAAGGGCATATTTGCATCCATGAAGCATATATATAATTTGCTTCATCTGCATAACGACATCATAATGCACCCAATTTTATTTTGAGGTAATTGTGCTTTCTGTTGGATTCTTAGGCAACATTTGCATTGTTGCTGTTGTTGTTGTTGGGTTATTTGCAGAACTGTCAATCTCCAATCACCTTTGCTCATTCACTGAGGTGGGAAAGGGTGGCATGCTCTGAAACCCCTCTATTAAAGGATGTCAACCTATGGGACTCGTGCTGCATCTATTAAAGTGCCTCCTGCATGGAATGACATTTTCTCTTAAGTTCAAGATGACGATGTTCCTCCCTGACTTTGAAAGGCTTTGAAGACCTGACTCTTTTCCCAGGCACAAGGCCAGGTGTTCGTGTTTTAAATGTTTGAATTGTCTATGGTGCAATAGATTTTTGTGCCCTTGTTAGGTGTTTGCTGTTTCTAGTCTTTTGTTAGAGACCTGGAATTTCATGGTGCATGCAGTCACATAAATAGTATTATTACAGTTGATTGCAGAGTCGATCAGACATTTAGATTGAATTTGGCTTGGATTTTTGTCTACCTATTGAGTCCTTTCCAAGGATATGGGATTGACAGATGTTGTTTTTTAATAATATTGAAAACACAATATTGTCTCAGAATTAAGCTGTTCCAAGTAAAGCTCCCTTTTGCAATTGACTGATGTGATTTTGTCACTGCTGCTAGTGGTATTCAAGTGCTGCTCCAGATGTTTTGGAGTTGTCTATTACTATTGGTACTATCTTTGCATTCTTTTGCCATTGCAATTTTACTTCTATTTGCAGGTCTTTCCACTTTGTGGTTTTTCTCTAGGTTCTTCTCTTCCCTTCTGCTGACTCCAGGTACTTCCAGATTTATTATCTAGACTTTTTTGTCTTATCAACAATGGTTAAGTCTGGGGTGTTATGAGGTGCTTGTCTGTTTAATATTATCTATAAAAAAAAATCTGCCTCTAGGGCTGGTGCTGCTATTCTGCCATCAAAGAGAAATATAACAATTACTCAGGCCTCTCCATAGATCCAGAGTAGCCTGGATCATTTCCAGATGTAAAAGAAATACCAACACAAGAGAATCAACCCAGCCCCAATAATAATGATCTGAACATTTTTATATAGCAAAATGTCTACATGTGAAGTGTCCTTTAAACTTGAGGCAAAAATGAAAATGACTGTCTTGACCCACTTCTCTGGACTCAGATATGAGAAAATACCAATTTTTAAAAGTTTTAGCTCTTCAAAGAAACAAATTGCCCCTTGTACACTGACAACAGGTACAAATACTTTCCTGGGACTAAATTGGGACTATAATCCTGGGACTTTCCTGGGACTATAATCAGAATCTCAGAGACAGCTGAAGAAATTTTTTATTGTTTGGGAACAGCCAAAAGGAGGATATTAACTTAGACGTCAGTATATTTATTACCCTATAAAATGTGTTCCATTAAGCCTCTCTTTGCATTTCCTTGTCTTCAGACAGAATACTGTAGTGTTTTTTACAACACAGTAAAATGACAAAGGCATAATATCAAGATAATTTTCTTTCATGTCATCAAGCAAAGTGTTTGCTTTTTATTTTTTAATACAAGAACAGGTGTTTAACCGCGTGGGTGGAAACAGAGTAGTGTATATTCCAAAATGGTATGTTAATATTTAACATCAATGTGAAGTTAATAAATGATACCTGATAATGTTGTGTTAATTGCAAAGATTATACAATACAAACTAGACTGATCTCTTTCTTAACCAAAGAATCAAGGGAAATAATGTCAGTTCTAAAAGAAATGAAATATTATTTTCAACGGATACAAGGCTAATTTACATTTAAATCTTTTTGTATTAGCTAATCCCATCTGATTCACGTTTGTCATCACTAATAAATAAGGTAAACGTTTTTTTCTTTTCTTGAATCTAGGATCCATGCATATTACAGAAATTTTTAAAGTTTGGATTTGTACAAAGAGCTTAGTTATCAACATGCCTATCATTTCTATACAGTATACATTTTGATCTAACCTATGTTTTGCAGAGCCCAGAAACAGTAACCATAATAATAACAATAATTATTATAGGCATGAGGTCAGAAAAAAAAAGAATAACAGCTAAATCTGATGTATAGCAAAGAATTCACTTAAACATACCTGTCTTCTATACACGCAAACCATTCTTGCTTCAGGATCCAATCTGAGTCGTTCACTAAAACCAGAAGTTTAGTCTTCCAAGTTTTCAACTTGTGCTGGAGATCATCCTCAGGGAACTTCTCTCTCACCAGAATATGACCTTACTTCCATTTTATTTGTATATTAGTTAATATATTGTCTCTCGCCAATGCCATTCAACAGTCTTTCCCTTCCTCGCAACCCATTTCCTCTTCCGTTTTTGCATCTGTTTCGTAATTCTATCATCATTTATTCTGTCTTCATGCTCAGGCCACTTCACTTCTTTTGTACTGGTTGTCACAGTGTGACAAGTTCTTTGTGAACTACTAGTATATTGTGTTTTGTAAGGGTGGCCATTGACACTGAAAACAAAATATTGGATGCTTGTTATGGTTTTTACTATATACAGTGCTGTTATTTTCAGCGATATTTACAACAGTGTGTAAATGTGACTTTCTCCTTACTCTCCCTCTAGTTCTCCTGCTTCTTCCCCTTTTCTTTCTGTCTGCCTTCCCCATTTCCAGGCTTAACAAGAAAGAGTGAAAAGAAAGGAACAGGCTGGTATATACTCCTGTGTGCTCAACATGACTTGTCTTTCTCTGGATCTGCTCAATCAAATATCTACTGCTTCTCCATTGGGAAAGAACTTCTCTCAGGGTCTTCTGCCCAGTCCTTTCCCAGAGACCAGGGCTTCTCCACCAACAGCTAATCTCCTTCTTTCCCTCTTGGACCTTGCGTGAAACTACTATTTGCAGCCAGCCAGATGCTTACTTTCCATTCTTGGATAGTGCTCTTATCTCTCTGAGTCTTCACTTCCCTTCTTCCATGGATACCATCCATGGACCTTTCTTCTTCATTCCCAACCAGAAACTAACAACTGCTTCACATATTCAACCTCTCACTCCAAATTTCTCTCCATCCATCTCATTCATTCTGTTTTTGTTGAGAGTTTCTCCCCTTTCCTCCTCTCCATTTTTTTTAGTTTAGAGCAGCATGTTCCCCAGGTGGGTCTCTGATCCCCAACATCTATATACCACACTGAACCAAAGGAATTGCTGTCTCAACATCAGAATCAAAATTTATTGGCCAAGTGGGTCTAGACACACAAGGAATTTGTCTCCTGTGTACATGCTCTATACCTACATACATACAATAAACAAACTGAGATTACCATCATAAGATACATTCATAATCTAAAGTACATTCATCTTGTGATGTACATAAAAGCTGCAATTGATAAACCACAATTTTAATCATGAATATAATCACAATGATAAAATACATTCATCATGTCATCATGTTATAAAGTACTATCATCATGTCACAAAACACATTTCATTGTGTCACAAAACACCTTCCTCATGTCATACGATGCATTTTTGTGATAGGTTTAGAACAGTTGGAGGTTGGTAATAATCATTCTACAAGTCAAAATAGAAGTACTAAATGAACAGCTATTTTATATTGCAAGATGTAAGCAACAAGTTAAGTGTCATACAATTAAGAGAATAGGTAATAGGAAAGATGAGAAGGTAGTAATGATATAGTCCTACTATATAATTTAACAGTGTTAGTTAGTTAGTTAGTTAGTTAGTTAGTTAGTTAGTTAGTTAGTTAGTTAGTTAGTTAGTTAACAGGTTGATGACATGGGGGAAGAAACTATGCTTGTGTCTAGTTGTTTTGATTTGCATCTCAATACCCCAGCCCTGGTTATCAGCCAGGTAAGCTCATTAGGACTCATGACAGTGCATCTGCCCTTCAAGGCCAGAACTGATTTACTCTTTTTACTTACTCTTTTACTTACTTACAGATCAGGAGCCAGACTGGGCCATTAAAGCCCATATGGCATACAGGTAGAAGAGAAATTTCTCTCAAAACATGTGAGAGGTCAGCACACAATTCCATTGAAGCATAGATTGTTTTCCTCATTGGAAGAGTAGCTACCACAACCTCCCTGTTCCAAAACCCTCAAGCTTCTCCACAAGTTTGATTAAACCCGAAGCCAGCATGTAGTTGTACTGAAGCACAGATTCATTATGGTACTGAAAGCAGCAGAAGCAAAACCTGAAGAAGGCAGAGATTCAACCTTTCTATGTAAAAATTACATAAATTAGTATAAACACGTTATGGGATATAGTACGTTTCATTGATGTTGTGGCTGATGACATGTTGTGACTGATGATATGGCCATTCTTTTAACCACTTGAGGTTTCAGAAGGCAGAGCCCTGCCAGACTGTCCCCCATGGACATTTTAGCAAAAACCAGATACTGGCTTCCATAGGGCCAATTGCGGAATGTAATGTGTGAAGCATTTCTGGAATACTTACTGGGTTTTAACAGGGCTTTTGCACTGTCCAGTCAAAAAGTACAACCAGGAGTATCAGCTCTGCCTTTGTTGTAAAGTTTCATTAACAACATCTTGCAAAACTGAAAGCAGGTCTCCCCTCCTTTCCTTTTACGTTCCAGAAAACTAGGGAAGGTCTCTTCTAAATGCTTTCAATACCATTCCATTTGCTGGGCTGAGACATCCACATGCTGGTTGTTCTCTCTCCAGTTCTCCCTCCTCTTTTCCAGGGTCATTCCCAGATAATATTTCAAGTGCTAAACCTGTTTTTGAAATACAGGTTTTTACATTCCTAAAAAAAGAGCAACAGACCAGCACTCTATTCAGCCCCACAAGAACGCTGTACAGAAAGAAACTTCAAACTGGCAAGCGGAGTCAGGTTTTCCTACCTGTGTTGCTGATTCAGTCCAAAGTTAGTGTATTGCTGTATATCCATGTTTCTGCCAGCAAAGAGGTTTGTGCGGTCATATTTTCTACTAGCTTTACTATTTGAGGGGGAAGGCATTTCGCCTACTCCATATACTTCTTCTGGATGGATGCAGCCACTCACTACCAAGGCTGCCATTCCCATGTGGTGCTTGTAAAAGATGGCTCTCACTTGTATTATTGGCTGCTGTTTATCCTGTTTACCTCCTCTATGCCAGTTAGCCTGGTACAGATGTGGAGTGAGTAAGTTAGTCTGTTAGCCTGGTACAGATGTGGTACAAAGTAAGTGAAGTTAAGTACCTCAGTGGTCCTCGAATTCCTCTTTGTGTCTGCCACCTAGGATCCTCATAGTCATAAGTCCTTTGTCAGACTAACCCATCATTCAAAGCTCCCAGATATATTCACACAGCCCTTCCTTATCACTCTTGAAGGAGAATGATTGGCAATTCTAAGTTATGAAGTTGAGATTAACTCTATGAGGACCCTCCAATAAGGAAATTCTCTGTCTAGAGGAGCAGAATCCATGTACAAAATGTCTAGGTAAATGCTGTGGCTCTCTGTTTACATGCATCTCTCTGAAGCAGATTCCTACAATTATCTGCCTGGAAGATCTGTTACAATTAAAACCAGAGGTAAGACTAACAAAAGACCAATTCCCCCAAGTCAAGAACTTTGTAATTTTGTGAACAGGAAATACAGTTAATGGATGTAACATATTAAAACACCTACACGGAAATAAAAACATCTCCTGAGTGACTAATGTTTGTCTGCATATAAGGACATTTCCTTCATAAAATAAAATTATAAAACTGAACTCATCCATACCTCAGTGAATAATTTACATTTGAAAATATGATAAAAAGCATATGATTGGGAGATGAAAGAAAGACACTACATTTTTATGTATTCTGAGCATATGATATAAAAAAGCAATGAATATGGTACATAGAAAGTGACTTATTTTCCATTGTTATTATACATTTGCATTTTCTCCACAAGATGAGAAGACATGATGATGCATTGGTACATTTTTCAAACAAAGCAGTTAGCTTGTTTTCAAAACACTAACATTTCATGTAGGTAAAGCAATGGCTGTCAGGAAGGACTGGCCTTCCACAGAGCCTATATTACTTGCCAAATGCACACAAATCCACAAGGGAATTCCTATAACAAGTTGCTTATAAGTGTGCATTATAAGACTTGGGGTTGGAGAGAGAGATTGGGAGTGACTGCTTGGAGAATCTGAAGTGAGAAAATAGCAATAGCATTTAGGTTTATATACTGCTTCACAGTACTTTAGAGCCCTCTCTAAGTGGTTTACAGAGTCAGCATATTGACCCCAACAACCTGGGTCCTGCTATCAGTTGGCAGTCAGTAAAATTAGCCTGCATTCTAACTACTGTGCCACCATGGTTCTTGCTGGATGGATCAGGGCATTATCTGATACACAGTATGAGCCAGCCCCAGTATGAAGCTGCTACCATTTGGGGAAAGCAGAGATTCCTTAGCCGCCTGGGCTTTCTTGCCCCATATGAAGATCATTTTTTCTTCTCTGTTGGTGCAAACATTGTAGAATTGTCCACCTGCTAGATTCACTTCGTCTAGAATTTTCCACTTCTAGATCTGAAGAACTGGGAAACGCCTGTCCATTTACCCCACCTAATCCTAACCCTAACTCTAACCTCCACCCAGTTCTCAAAAGATGGGTGGAAGGGAAAAAGAAATGGGAATTCACTAACTAGAGGACATGTTAGCCGTGATCCAGGCAAAACAATTTGCTGGCACTTTAGTCAAAGTGAAGTATAGAGTCAAAATCTGAAAAGGTTAGGTTTAGTTCCAGCCAGGGTTTGTAAAGTTTATATATGGAAGTCAATCAGCTTAAATTGAGGAAAATCTCTTAGCTCAGTATAAGACAGCTTATTGGTTTTACATTTTTAATTTGCAATCGTTACACTAAAAACCTGAGTTATTCAGGGAGCAATCATACCAGTAAAAGTGTCTGTCTCTTTTGTAATAAAATACATGTATCTCCTAGAAGAACTTCGCTTAGAAAGGCTTGTTGAAAAGTGTCTCAACATGATGTAGAATTACGTAACACGATTATCCACATGGACAAGCATATCTTCAAGATTTCTCAATATAGTTGTCATTCAGATCTCTGTGCTTTACCGAATGAAGGCAGTGGGGTTAACAGCAAACCTTCAGTAATCAAAATCAGGTCAAATACATGTCACGAGGCCAGGTTACCTAAGCAACTGTCTTACCGCCATCATGTTGGCATTTCCCACCAGGTCAAGTAGGAAAAGTATGTTATGGACCCCGTCAGTTAAAATTTCAACTGGCAGGGCCCAAGAAGACAGCCTTCTCTGCTGTTGCCCCCCCC
>JANHFO010002260.1:112347-129588 GCA_032468095.1 Pareas carinatus | reverse complement strand
AACAGGCTCGGGGAATGGGGCTGCTGCCCCATTTCTTCCCTCCCCATGCGCTCCTTCTTCAGATGTCCCTCCAAGGCATCCTAGGGCACTTTCATGCCCCCAAACAAGGAGATTCCAAGCTTTGATGGCCAGAGCCCTGACCACCTCACCTCCACTGGGACAAGGCCGGAACCAGAAGTCAGAGTACCAATTCTCTGAGCAAGTGTGTGCTTATGCATTGCCACCTGCTATAAACAGCTAATTTAGTCTACCTATACATCTCATCAATATTGTATGATTAATATAGCAAGAAATCCTACAATCCAAATTATTAAGCTATTGTGGTTGTACTGAATATCTGTAAACATCCTGAATGCACAGAGAAAAAAAGCCATCAGAATGCTTGATTGCTATGCAAGAAGAAGAAAAATGTCAGGGCTGGGCTGCAAATAATCTCATGTGAGTTTTAGAAGCAACAGTTGCATGATGTGGCAGGAGGAGGACAGGAAAAAGATCTTGAATAGTTAGGCAGATCAAGGCTTCCTGGGCAAGAATAATAATATAAAAATAACTGCGAAGAGAAAGACGTAATGTGCATGGAAGCTGTATTTCACATTTTAAATCAGATAACCAGACAGCTGAAAACTGCTAGTGAAATAAATAACATTCTTGGCCAGAGCCCTGGCTAAAATTAAGCTCTGCATCATTACAGATTAAATCAAACTGGGGCCTGAATCAATTTAGACATTCATTGTCGTTAGCTTTTGTTTAATATGCTGTATTCTTATCTTTATTGCAAGCAAGGCTCTTTTCTAATTATTTCCAGAACAAATAACAAAAGTACACAGTTAAAACATCATGATCCACGCTTCCTATTACTATATTTATGCAATTAAACTTTCTGCCAGGCTGCAGGACAGCCCTAGACAGTACTCAGTAAGATTATAATCATATTATACTAACTAAAACTGGCATTTCACAAAAGCTAACAACATGTCTCTCCAGATAAAATTATCCATCTAGGTAGACAGAAAATTCTACAGGATGTTTTAATTTCTCACAGAAATATGCAGGAGAATAGCAACCTAAGAAATAAATAGTTTTAACAATGTTCTTTTGGAAAGAACAGCATTAGACTTTCACATAAATCTTAGAACATTATGCTATGGATTCATTCAGTGAATTTTACTTTTGGTCTCGGCAGAATCATTTGCAATATTTCCAATGGCGTGGGGTTGGGGATATAGGGAAATGTTTTTCCCTTCCAAGTTTTTCTTTTCTTCCATCAAGGGTATGTGTGATATGAATTGGCCAGGATACATACTTTGTGGAAATACATTGTGACAGATAGAAAATGCGGCTTCTTTCATTCAATTATCTTCAGTTATAGTAAACAAACTTCCTGTTTAAGCCTGTGGGTTCTTAGGACCCATGGGAAGGAACAGCAGGTTCCATGGAAGCAAATTCAAGATCACTGTTCAATAAAATAAGGCTTGATTTTCAGACTGGGCTTTAAAAAGTCATCATTTCTTTTTTAGGAAGTATTCTGAGATGCTAATCTGATCGATCACATTAAGGTCAGAAATATCTCTCAGCTGCGGTGGTATCTTGGTCCACACCTATTTTTTGAGTTAGGGTGTTATTTTTTGAGTAGAATCTTTTATTGATTCAAATCTGATATGGGCCCAATTACCCAACTGCCCCAGGGTGATGCACTCTGCTTTCCCTTTACTGGGCCTGAGCATACATTGAAATGCTAGTTCAGCCAGATTCTGTCTAGAAAAAGGAAAGGGGGGCCCAGGCTGCACTTGATTTCACAAATATCTTGGGCTAATCTAGTTGTTGTCATTGTAGAGAATTAATTAAAATTAAATTATCCCACGTGACCATGTTTTTCTTTGGGTTTCGGTATTTAGAAGAAAACAATTTTGAAACACAATCCCCATTCTTTAAGCAGAATGTTTTTAAACAAAATGTCAAACTTAAGGCTCTAATGAGACTTTTCTTTAACCCTGGAGAGGCCAGCTGTGCTAATCGATGCCTCCACTCCTTCCCTCACTGGAGCACATCTTATTCATGGACATGTTGATACAGCTTTACCTGATCAAAACTCATTTAAATGACTGACATAGAATCAATCCAAGAGAGCAAAACAGAGATGGCATTGTGTGGGAGAATCAGCTGGCAACATGGAAAATGTTTAATCCTTTTGCAACCCACTCAATTTTTGGTGTAAATGTCCACTCTTAATTCATTTCTCCTTGGTGCTTGTCATGTTCCTTTCTGGGAACATTTTCAGGGGCGAGTTGATAACAGGAAAAAGATTAATGACCTGCATTTCCTAGCTTTAATTTCCTGCCAGAGATATTCCATCCACCAATATCTCCCTGCTACTTGCATTCAATTTTCCTCCCCAAATCCCTTGTTTATTTCTTCACATTAGCTTAATAGAATACTGAAGGAATATGCAGTTTTACCTCCAAAGTCATTGTGCAATTCCTGCAAAAAGTTAAACGATCTCCCAGTTCTTATAAAGGCTATCATTTTATTACAGAAATCTTGGAGACGGATATTTTCTAGATTACTCTCAGATCATGTCCCACTGAGTCTAATGAGGCTTTGCCCAAAACTAGGGACAAACAAAATGTAATGTGACATGGCTAGCCTTGGCATGTACATTTTAAAAAAAAGATAGTCATCATGAGAGAACGCTAAAGAAGGTCCATGAGATAATGGAAGTTATAATCTCTATTCTAAAGCTAAATAATAAAATTTGGGGGATTTTGATTCCTATGATATGTAAAGTTAATAAAGTTTTCATTTAACTCAAGGCTTTCCAGCAGAATCAGGGGGCTGGAACAAAAATGTAAAAGTCCTTCTCTCTCTCTCTCTCTCTCACACACACACACACACAATATTTCTAAACTGTCATTTTTCTTCTCACACACCAATGATTTCTGTTTCTATTCCACATCATTTCTAAACATTTGAAAATTACAATGTACATTCTAGATTTGAGCATGCCTGGGAGTGTAGGTGAGGACTGCCCTTCAGGATAGAACAGGCAGTAATTCTGATAAGGCAATACCTGGCATCTTTATATTTAGGAATGTTTATGTTAAAAAGTTATATTTATGATATTTTTAATAATGGTTGCCTGGCTAGTTGTGGCTAGCTTTTTCAGTTAATCAGGTCCATTGCATCTAGTCCTACAACTTACAGCTCTTTCCTTTAGTGACCGTTTGAAGTTACAATGGCACTAAAGAAACGGCACAGGCTTATGACCATTTTGCACACTTAGACCGTTGCAGCATCCTTGTGGTCAAAATGATCAAACTGACTCATATTATGACAGCTGCAATATCCCTGGGTCATATGATCACCTTTTGCAACTGTTTAACAAGCAAGGTCCATGAGGAAGCCAAATTCAGTTTACACCATGTTACTAGCTTAACATCTGCCATGATTCACTTAACAAGTGTGGCCAGAAAGGTCATAAAATGGAGCAAAACTCACTTAACTGCCTCACTTAGCGACAGAAAGTCTGAGCTCAATTGTCATAGGTTGAGGACTACTTGTACTTACAAACTAGTTTGCTACATGCTAGATATACTCGACTGCTGGTTTACTGGCTCAGTGAACTCGCAAAGCCAAACTTATCTGAAACATCGGAGCGAGGCAGGGGTTTCACCCAGCAGTAGCCATCGGTTCATGATGGGCTATGTGTGCAATCCTGTCTGCCTGCCAGCTCAGATGTTGCTAATCTAATGAGAGACATTTTCTGAGCACTACTGGAAAGTTAAAAGTGCAGCTGCCATTCTCTTGGCTAATGTATGTGGGATTCCTTTTTCAGAAAGCAGAATGTTTGGGGTCAACTTCACTGCTAGATTTGATGCTAACTATGATTACAGCTGGCTGTAATTTCATGATCTTTAGTATAAAACCAGCATTTGGAAAGTCAGCTGGCACCCTAACCCTCTGTATTTAAATGTACAAGATGAATGAAACTACTTTCTGGTATGTGAACATCAAATTACAAGGCTACAGTTTAGGAAGGCTATAAAATTTCGATGCAGAAAACTCAGATTCAAATCTTTGCTCCATTGATTAACTATATGGTTATGAGAAAATATTGGTAATTAACTATTTCCTAATCTAGCTTGGAGGTGTTGAAACAAGCAAGTCGGCAGCTTTATTTTCTTTTTGTTTAGATTTATGTTCTAGTTCTTTTCTAAATGCTTAAGGCAAGACCCTAAACATTTATTTTAAAAAACTTGGGGAGGATCAACAAAACCTGTGAAAGATAAATAGAACCAAAGTCATCTGGGGTAGATATCTGAAGAAGGATCCAGTTCTGAATCACTCTAATATATTGAATCTCAATTTTCAAACCAGCTTTGACCCGTATAAATGAGAGCCACTTTGGTGTAGTAGCAGGGTGCTGGCCATGTAGTGAGAAGACTGAGGTCTAGGTCTGCCTTAAGCATGAAAAGTGACAAGAGTTTTTTTGGGTCAGTCACTCTCTCAGTCCGACCCACAGGGTTGTTGCTCTGGGGGAAATGGGTGGCAGGAGTGTTTTGTAAGCTTGCTGCCTGGAGTTCTCTCTAAAAAGGTGGGGTAAAAATATAATAATGATAATTGTGCATTGACAAAATTTCCATCTGTCAATTGCAAAAGGCCACACTGTTTGGATCCGCACATATACCGTGTTTCCCTGAAAATAAGACTGGGTCTTATATTAATTTTTGCTCCAAAAGACGCATTAGGGCTTATTTTCTGATTAGGTCTTATTTTCAGGGAAATATGGTACTAAACACATCTGTCTGACTGATTATCTTAACTGGGGGTTATTTTGAGGTAGGGTTTATATTATGAGCACCCTGAAAAATCATGCTAGGACTTATTTTTCACTTAGGTCTTATTTTCGGGGAAACGGGGTACTAAGCTGATACATGTTCTTGGGAAGAACTAGATGCATATGAAAACCAACACCAGCTAAAGAACAGGCAGCTGTGATTTCACATTGTTGTCTGTTATTCTGAAGAGATAACAATGCCCGAAGACAGCAGAATAGAAGAGAAAGAACTGTAAAAAATCACAAAAACATAAAGACCTGCAAATAGAAGTAGAATAACAGTAGCAAAAGAAAGCAAAGATAGTACTAATAGTAATACCTTGGATACAATCACAAAGCAGTTGGAACATCACTTGATTATCTTCAGCATTGCCAAAATCACTATTAGTCGATTGCAAAGGGCAGCTATATCTGGAACAGCTTACATCCTGCAATGATACCTTTAACACCATCAAACAACATCTGCCTACCCCAGGTCCTTGGGGAGGACTTGATAGGTGGTTAAAAATGCCAAAGCCAGTCTAAACATTGGCTGACTGTGTAACCATACTATAATAATAATAAATTCACAAGGAGAGAAACGTAATTAAACTTAGCAGCCACAATAATCCATCATCAGTTAAATGCCATTATCTGAGTACCCAAATTCCTAGATCTAAGGCCTCTCTCCCATCAGTTTAACAATCTTGATTAAATAGGAAGGCCAAGAAAAAAATTGCAGAGGACAAGCCTTTCCTAACCTGGTGCTTCCCTGATATGTTGTGACAACAGTTACAGACTATCCTGCCAGCATTGGGCTACATATTCAGATGTAAGTATATATAATCCTTATTTTCTAGGTAGACTTCTCCATATCATGATCCATATAGTAATTGTGCTACATACAAATATTATAGGATAACTGTCACTGAGAAGATACAATGAAATACATGAAAAATACAGTAAATACAAGAAAGGAACAGAGTCAGGAAAAATCCCCTTTCAGAAATATCTTTAACCATAACTTTATGAATATTATCAGACACAAGAGAGCAAAGTAAGGCATGAATAGAAAAAAATGGCCATGTTGTTAATCAAATGAAATCAGCAATTTCTAATATGATTTGCAGGAACTGTATGCTAATGGAAAACTTCAATAACATGGAAGCAGAATTAAATTGAAGCAAAGTTATTATTACTGGAATATAGAATCAGACATAGTAAGTCTGGGTAAGATAAAGCGTGAACACATGATCTCCTGAATGACAGCAAGAACCATGCAACTCGACTATACACAAAGTGAACCAGACCTGGCTCTCATTGCCCTTACCTATATAAATGAAACACCATAGAGTATGAATTATATCAGCTCTCCTAGGCATAATGTCCTCTATTTGATGTGCAGCTCCTCTGGAGTTGGGCAGTCAATGAATTTAAATGAATGAATGAATAATAAAAATTTCTAAGCAGTCATTGTATGAAGTAGCATGTGAAAGCTGCACTGAAATGAATGCTCAGAGTATTTTCATAGTGAATCATATCCATTGATCAACGTTTACCATACTGCTTACTTTCAGTATGGATAAATCTGCCACATGGAAGGATCATTTGACTTCTTGGAAGAGAAGTCCCATCCCCCCATGGAAGTTAAGGAAAAAACAGGGAAGACATAATGATTCTCTAAACTGAGATTTCTGAACAACTTGAAATGCAGTATCTCATGCCAGTCAGACAATGGTTAATAGCTCCGCAGAGACTCCACCTTGATGATAATGGGACTCAATGTGATTTAAGAGGGAGTCAAAAGAATAAAAAGCCTCCCTAGAACATTTGCACTCTATCTGGTGAAATTTCAACCTCTTTCCCCTCAAACAGTAAAGAAATAAAAGGTGGGGGGAAGAAATATAGCACCCTTTTGTTTTGAGAAACGAACTAGAAGAGGAAAAGAGAACAAGGAAGTTTAGTTTTTAAAGATACTTTTGCATTTTAATCATGCAAAGGAGTCCGCTTCCTGTCCCACTTTGCATGCCTCGTCTCCATGTTGGTTTGTTCTCCTAACGTGCCAGATGTGTAGACCCCAAAACTAGCAAACGGTTTTAGAAAGGGGGGGGAGATCTTAGGGAAAAGCGAGTGCCCAGTCTAAAAAGGAGAGGAAGAAGTGTCACAGCAAGGGGGGAAAATCCGTACACAAGAAGAACCGGACTGTCCGTCCCCATCCTTCTTTAGCACAGTAAAAGACCTCCGTGCAATTAGACCTGGAAGGAAACCCCTCTTTTGACTTCTCCTTCCTCCGTTTACACAGCTAACCAGCGCTGTCACCACACAGGCCACTCGGCAGTATGTTCGCCGGACAGATCTTTCATAACCGAAAGGGACAGAATAAAAAAAACATGGGGGGAGGCAATATCCTCAAACGCGTTAGGACAGTATTCAGAGAGATCACTTACCCTTGGAGGCGTCTATTTGGGCGAAGTCGCCCGATTCCAGCTCTGCAACCGTCTAAAGACGCTGGACCTCAGTAGCAACTGCGAGAGAAGAAAAGTGTGTAGTAGATGGGGAAAACCGGCAGGGAGGTCGGAGCCGCCGTGGCGATCAAAGCGCCTTCGAGCTCTTGGGGAGATTCTGGCACATTTCAACCCCGGATTCCCCCAAAGGGTGCGCTGGATTCTCCCTCCTTCAGGGGACGCCGAGGTTCCATCGCCCGCCAATTAGAGCATGAAGACGATCCCCTGCACTCTTGTAACCGGAACGTCGGGACACGCAGACATAACTGTGCGGAACGAGAGATCGTCACTGGGCGTCAGAAAGCGGCTAACGCTAATCAGCGACGACCAGTTCCCGCGGCCACCTTTTTCGACTAGGTCAAAGCAGTCCAACTTCGGGATTTTAAGTCTTAGAGGGAAATCCAAACACGCTAACTATTTTTGAGATGTTTAGCCCAGGCTTCAGCTACCTTATGTCCCTAAGGAACGTCAGTTTTAAAATGCAGTTGAGTAAATATCTGGCAAACATGATCAAAGACACTCAGGAGGAAGCGGCGGCGACTGTTCTTAAAAACCGAAACTTGAGCTTTGCTTCGTAGGAGCCGGAGAAGCGTTGGGAGGGTGGAGTCACTGCGAGTGGGAGGTTCCTGCGAGGATTTTCTTGAGCTTCCGAGCGGAATACAAAGGAAGCCTAAGAGAAGTCGAAGCTCATGTTGGCTCCACAGGTTGCAAAGCCAACAACACCCTCCTGTGACGCCAGAAGCCCCTGTAAAAAACGACGAACTGTACGTGCGACGGCGGACTGCAATGAAACACTGGATTTCGGCTTTCTTGGTCCCTGTCCGTGGTGCTGAAATTGTTTTCCAACTTTCGTTATTAGCAAAAAATCGTTTTCTAGTTAGGTTAGTCGGTGTTCATCAGCTCAAAAGTTGCCTAATGAAACCTTTCATCTGCTTGACCAGGTCTTTATTTTTTATTTTTATTAGGTCCTATTTTTAAAAAATGGAAAATAGTTTAAAGATATTGGTTACTTTTAATATGTATCCTTGGGACTCATGAATGTTTAGGATTGTTATGATGCTATTAATCAGAATATCTAGGGTATTGATTTTTGTCTCTGTGTTAATTCTAATAGCACCGTAGATCACAAGTATGCTTAAAAACTAGAGGAGTGGGAGAAACAGGACGAATGAGATAATATTCTGACCCTTAAGTAGACTGGGACGAACATTTATTTGCACACAACACTGTTGCTATGAGTTGTGACAGTACCCTTCCAGATACACTCTAAAGTGCTATTTTGATGTATAAGATTCCAAATGGCTTGCCACCTGGGCACCTGCATGATCAAACACTTTAAGTAAAGTTTAATCATCTGATGTGCACATCCTGAGTAACCCTTTACTTGAGGGCAGAGCAAGAAATTTGAGTTTTCTGGGAATTCTGAACCCTTCTATCAGGAATCCCATGACCATTAGGGAAGCCATTACAATGGAGCTATTTGTAATATCTTAAAACACCAACAAGAGCCAAGACTCCTACTATAAGCTCCATCCTTTTGAGCGAACCTCCTCTGGTGATCACAGAAAAGGCTGTGCGAGACCTATTTCATAGACAAAAGCCTGGAAAAGCACCATGACCAGACAAAATAACTCCTGCCTGTATTATTATTATTAATATTATTTATTAAATTTCTATACCGCCCATCTCCCCGAAGGGACTCAGGGCGGTGTACAGCCAGTAAAAAACAAACATATGTACAAATAAATGTACGCAATTTAAAAACAATTAAAACAAAATATTTAAGGTGGCTGAAAATTGCAAGAACCAATATTAAAACCAATTTAAAACCAAATTAAAATTCAAAATACAGAATGTTAAAAATTTCCCAGGGGGAGGTGTGACTAGGCTAGACCGGCCTGACTGAAGAGGTGGGTTTTTAATGCACGGCGGAAATCACGGAGGTCGGGGATAGTTCGAATCTCAGACACAAGGACTGAGATTATAGTGTCAGCTCTACTCTGGCTTTCTATTGTGGCATGTCTATTCCATTTCATTAAATACTAGACACAGGTCAGAATTCACAATCCCAAGAATCTGAGCTTTGTTTTTTGAAAAAGCAAGTTTCTGTCCCTCAAGATCACAAAATAAGACTCAAATATAAATGAGCATTGCCAGCTAAAATCTAAAAAGCTGAAGAGGAAGCTAAGCAGGATTTCCCATGACCAGGAGGTTAAACTTCGGTGACATTTATAATTCTTTATCCCTATGTTTGGTACAGCAAAGGAACTGTTCAAAGTAAGCAAATCTTAAAACACTACATGGCTTTTTCTGGTAATAGATGTAGATTTTTATAATTTTACAAATATTCACATTCCCACATAGAACTGTTCGTAAATATTCAATGCCCATGGAATATTTGATTTAATTTCTATATCTTCTTCTCTACTCCTCACTTATTTCCTTGGATTGTCCAAATGAAATCCTGTTGATAATATAAAAAGTAAATCTTGAACCCCAAATATGTCAACTCACTGCAATTTCACCATTTGCCCCAACCAAATGGTATGTGTTTAAAAAAAGCTTGCTTGAAAAGGTATAAAAAACACAGTGACAATGCTAAATTGAGAAATAGCATTTTAAGACTGGAATACAATATATATTGTCATTTTGTGAATGGAACATGATATATGGGTTAACAGCCAACTACAGTGTGGTTGAGAGGCCCCTGGGTCTTTATTTATGCATTTAATTTAAAAATATATTGCTGTTAGGAATTGCCACCATGCTTTCTGGCAGGAAATTTCTACCCTTAAAAAATGGAATACATGACAAGCAGAAAGTCAACAGATAAAGCATTTTTTATTACCACACCTCTGAAGTAAAGAAATATGCACTGAATTCTGCCTGTTTGCTGAAACTACAGAAGACTTGCAAGAGAGAATTTCCACTCTTAGAGAGCAGAGGAGATCAAACTGAATCCATTCTTGGCTCCCCTAGTTTTAAATCACAGCACTGGGAAAGAAAAAACAGCAATCTGGCAATTATTAGAGGGCAAAGCCTGACAGGGTTTTTACATTTTTTATTTGGTAGATGGTTCTCTCTCGCCCTCCCATGCAAGCATTTCCAGAGTGGCTAACGATTAAAAGACAAAATACCAGCTGGATAAAAACCAGAACGTATCAAAAAACAAAACAAAAACAAAACCAAGCAATAATTAGACAATTCAGCTTTCCCAGACCAAACTTTGTCCACCCTGCAGCACAGTTTGAAACATGCTCCTCGAAAATCCAAACACACTTGGCAACAGAGGAACAAAAGCACTGGAAGTCTTGATTTGGCGGCAGCTGCCATTTAATTATTCCTCAATTGCTGTTTTCATGGCGTAATTACATCCTCGTGACCTGCTGGTAGCAGATTTGAGACATTTAATGATGGGACACCCAGAGGACGTCCATTTGTAAAAGCTACACTAACTCACTTAGCTTCCTCCCCAGCTCGCTGTCTGTCCACTGGCATTCACTCAGAATAACAGTTTTGGAAGGGACCTTGGAGGTCTTCTAGTCCAGCCCCCTGCTCAGGCAGGAAATACAATGTCTGACAAAGGGTTGTCCAATCTCTTCTTTAAAACTTCCAGTGTTGGAGCATCCACAACTTCTGGAGGCAAGTCGTTCCATTGATTAATTGTTCTAACTGTCAAGATATTTCTCCTTAGTTCTGGCTTGCTTCCCTCTTTGATTAATTTCCATCCTTTGCTTCTTGTCCTGCCTTCAGGTGCTTTGGGGGATAGCTTGATCTCCCTCTTTTTGTGGCATCCTCTGAGATAGTGGAACGCTGCTATCATGCTATCCCTAGTCCTACTTTTCATTAAAGTAGACATACCCTATTCCAGCAACCGCTCTTTATATGTTTTAGCCTCCAGTCCCCTAATCATCTTTGTTGCTCTTCTCTGCACTCTTTCTACAGTCTCAACATCTTTTTTACATTGGAGCAGTCAAAACTGGATGCACTCAGTATTCCTATATATCCTTCCATACAAGCTTTCCTTTCATATGCTTTTTCCTGCTATGAGCATCAATGCAGCAGCCATTTTGCCAGCCCCAAGGCAGGAAGGAGAGAGATTGTAGTACAGTAGTTGCTAAGCAACCATGACGGCGATTCTCTCCAACATCCTCCAGGCCGAGGATCCAAATGATTAGGGCAGAGATCCACATTTTCCTCTGGAGTCCAATCCCGAAGGCTCCTCCTTTTCTCAGAGCCAAGGATAAGAGCTCCTGGCTGCCTGCCTCATTCCCCAGCTCCCTATCTAACAGCCACTTCCATTTTCCATGAAATAATACTTCCTAATTTAAGCCCTGCCCCTTGATGAGATGCTGTTCCCAAGGAAGTGATGCAACATGACTGCAATTCCTGCAATGCCGCTGGGCTACAGCCTGCGCATCTGGGCCTCCATGGGGATTTGGCAAGCAATCCTGCAAGCCAGACCTTCCGAACTGGTTCCCCATTTGCTTTGCTGGGGTAGGAACCACATATGCCTGGTTCCATTCTCTCCCCAAATAGAAAGGCATTCCAGTCCTCCCCACCCTGAGAGAGAAAAAAGCTTGGGTGTTTCTTCCAGATGAAATGTTGCAAAGAAGCCTAAGTTTCTCTCTCCTCTGCTGGAAATGCGCCGAGAGGAAACCAATAGTTATTTCCACCGCTTTTTACCCAGCCCTGTACGGAATTAACTATGCAGGGAGCGATGCCATATGCTTCTAAAACGTCATGCCATTAGTAACTGTGTCTATGGCTGTGTGGGAAATTCAGCCCCTTGCCAGGGAGAGCTCCCTTTGAAATCTCAAACCGGAAGTCCAAATGCTGAAACGCAACCTAGCCAGCCAGCTGGATTCCATTGAAGGAGAGTCTTCTTGAGTTTTTTTCCTTCAAATTAAGACCAACACAGAATTGCTTCTCAAATGTAGCCTTCAATCTAACATTAAACACACAGACATGTACCAATTAAAATTGAAAAATCTTTTCTTTTTCACTCAAAGCATGCTTAGAGTTGTTTGCTCTCTATATTCAGCAAAAGTCTGGGGACTTCACCGGAAAAATCCACCATGGTTCTAGCTTTTATGACTATTCAAATAAACCAAGCCTTTTGCAATGCTGAAGCCATGCCTATCAAATGCAAAAAGAAATGTTCAGAGAAAAGCAGCTTATATTGTTTTAACCCAAAGTTCTTTCGCAAAACTTTGAAGCCTCCGGTAAAAATGAAATAGTGCTCCTCAGTTCTCAACAGTTCAGATATGGATCCACCAAGATTGAAAGAACAATCGTATAAATTAAGATCTATAAGTAACTGAATGGTTTAAATTTGCTTAGGCCATATTATATGTACATACGACTGACATAGCAAAATTCATTAGAATGTAGAAATTCTTGTAGTCTACCAAATAATATTAACCATGCCTTGCAACTACCCCCCAAAACAGTCCTAGCTCAGAAACCAAGCTTGGATAAAAGAAAACATCTCTTTCTCAGCAGTTTCTTTCATTTTAAACCAAACATGTGATAATTTGACATCGTGATCAGAGATTTAGGATATGTAACAACTGCTAAAAGTCTAATTATATAGAACTGGTAAAGCTTGACAGCATTGAATCATTTTTAGTATTCATTAAAAAAAAACAACCTACCCTACCCAGAAAATTAGTATATTGGGGAAACAGCTTCTTGTTTCTTAAGGAAAGGTCCTTGATCCTGGGAGCCTGTATCTGAAATCAGTAATCACACTGCCTGCCACTTGATTGGTCATCACCATGAGAACCAAACCTCAAGTGATCCCCAAATTCATATGCCATTATCAGTTGATCGGTAGCTTGAAATATGTTTACAAAGACATATTGTAAAAGGTTGCATTCATACTTTAGCTATGTGGAAGGTAGATATTTGGAGGCCTCACTGAGGGATCATTTCCAATTTATTTTTTCTGTCTCAGCAAACGCCTCTGCTTATGGAGTAACATTTCAAAACATCACTTTCCCAGCCTGTCTCAAAGGGAGGATCGGGTTTGTGAAAGTTTGCTCCCTAAGGAAGGGTGGGCCCAGACCAATTTAAGGTTTTAAAGGTCAGTAGCAGCTTCTTCAGCTGCATCTGGAAACCAACTGGCAGACAATGCAATTCACTTACAATGGTGTTGTAGTTATGCTCTCCCTTCATCCTCCAGACAGCTGTGGCAGGTTTTTCATTCATTTTGTAATGTAGGAATCAGCCATCAAGAAGACAAATCAAGTTCCCTAAGGAGCTAACCTTACATTGCGACTCCTTTCATTCCTGAAGGACCTCTGCCCCAGAAAAGTGGTAAATAATTGTTGGTCCAGCATTACAGAGTTACTAAAATGCTGACAAAAAGGTGATCTAAAAGTCTTTTATAGTAGAGAAACAATTAATACAAATTAAACATGCATTTCTAATATCAAAATGCAGAAAGGCTGAAATGCAGTAACCAAATTAATTTTCCTATATAGGTATCAACTGATTTAAAAATCATTTATATGAATACTACCGACTGTAGACTTATCTATCACACAAGAATGACAAACATTAAGGGAGAGACTCAAACTATCTCAGGAAATTTCTGTAAAAGCAATTTTAGTATAAAAATCAGATCTCAATCTGGTCCCGCGATCTCACATAATTATCAGCAGTACTTAAATTAGGAAAAAATAGAAAAAGGGGTGGCAGAATAGGTTATCTTTCTTTTTTTATGATGTTCCTAATACCTTTGAGTTTAAAAGACTGTACTAATATTGGCAAATATAGGGGAGGAGTCTGAAAGAAGGCTTTGGGGTTTCATAAGTTCTCAGAGGAATTCTGAGAGTTTAAGTTCACAAGCCTTAAAGGGACCAAGGTTGGAGACCTCTGCATGATTAAAGCACCACTATTAAACTAATGTTATTTTTTTGTCTTTTGAAATATATGGCATTCTTACAGTCAATATATTTTCATGTAAAATAACCTGAAAACTGCTTTCTATGCTATGAGAAAAGACCAAAATTAGATAAAAGGACAAGGATAACTTCTTGACAAAGATACTATATCTACCAAATAAGATTTGAGAATTTAAATTTAAATATATATACAATATGTTTACAGACAGCACATAAAGCTATTTTGTCTCTTGTATAAGGCAGGTTGCTGTCATTTCATATTTAATTGGAGCTCACATTTACTGGAAGGATTCACTGGAAGGATTCACGGGCAAGCCTTTTTTGCAATCTTCCAAGATTGTGTCAGAAAATATGATGGCCATAAGAGAAGCATGCTTTCCATGAATTTTCAGAAGAGAAATATATCAAAATCTATTCCAAATTGGTGAGATGTGGCAGAGTATAATTTTTTTTGAATTGTGAACAAATATGGTGTGTTAAGCACTGAACGGACTTAGGTCATTGATCAATGTTTAAAAGGGCAATCCTTTCAAAAACTGACAAGAAGCCCAAAAATGATGCTCTTCCCCTCCACTGACATCCTTACACTCATGTTCCTGTGGCTCTTGGATGCCAAATATATATATTTTAAAATGTAATATCTCACTACACAAAGGATCCTCACCTCTCATCTATAACACACAAAGAACAGATCCTGTCTAGGACTACAGAGTAATGGAATATATTTGCAGAGATAAAGGAGAATTAACAAACGTCATAAACTCTAGTGCTTTCCCATAGTATTACTACAATGAGCAAAAAGAGCAGCAAAAGGCCCTAAGAGATCAAATTAAATTATTGCAGACCAGTGTGTGAGATCTGGAACACAAAACACACCATTCACACTGGAGAGAGGATTAAATTGATTAATTACTAGTTAGTTCAAAGCTGTAGTATAGTATGCCATAGGAAAGCAGCATGACTGACAGATTCAGTATGAAGTCAATGCTCAAATTACATCACAGAACACCAAAATATATCTTTCTCTGTATTACACTTACCATACTGCTTAAGACTGTCCTGACAAAGGCTGAAACTGAATCTGCTCAAATTATGAACTGGAATTCATCCGCCATAAAGCCTGAAATCTTCATAAATACAGACTGGTCTTTATTTTTTCAGAACCATGTGTACTCCACCAAGACTATCCCACACACATAAATGCATGTTAAACATTATAATTCTGCATCCAGTAAAGTCAAATTCCATGTTTAGTTTAGGAACCAAAGCAATTCATGCTATTTGTTTACCTATTTTGCAGCATTTTTGCACAATATTTGCTATCGTTTTTTTCTACTTGTTAATTGTATAGAAAAACAATCTTCCAATAACTAGGAATGTTATTGTGTCCAAGCCTAGGATTAGCTAAATCTCATTTTTATATTACAGTAGACTTTACCTAATGTTTTCAAAAACATCCTGTCATAAAAGCTGTTTTAAAATTTAAAAAAAGTCAAACTAAGTACTTGAGGGTGCTGAATTCTGTACTTAAATTTGCTGTCTCTTCTCATTCTAAATTGCAAAATAGAATCTGCAATATTACATTAGTAGAATGTGGATGTGAGCTGGAATTCAAAGGCACAATGGCTTGCATGCAATATTTTCGTGGTTATGGACCCAGCATCTCCATCTAGCAAAACATCAGTGTGGAAAGCTGCTGTCAATCATAGTGGACAACTAATGGGGCTAGAAGAAGCAATGGTTTGGTAACATAGAACTTTCTTTAATCTAGGAACCTTGTCCTTTTGCATTACCATCTTATTTTCTAAAGTGGCAATATTCAAAGAATAGTCTACCCATTGAGAAAAGATTCATAAAGAAGAAAACTATGTATCACATGCTGTCAACTTCCTCTCGTTCTGACATCACTAGAGTGGAATTTTTTAACAAACAAACTCTCCATTAACTAAGGAAAAAAATAACTGCATGGAAATCCCCTCCCCCAGGTGTATTACTACAAGTATCACTAAAAGCTCATCAATTGTCCTGAAATCTCAAATGCTTAACAGTGAAAGTGTCAACATTTTATTAAATTTCTCAGGGAAATGTTCTTTGCAAGAGCAATAAATGTACTTAATCTGTCTATTAATACACTTTTCCTTACTACAGAAGTGTGTTTTATACATTTACCTGGATGACATGAACTTTTTCTAAAAACAGACCATGAAAAGCCCTCTAGATTCCTAAGAGAAATGCTGTGCAGCATGTTTAAACCTGGATCTCCTTAGTTCTAGTCCAGGGTAAGTTTTTTTCTGTGTTTATATTTGAGGGGTTTCAAATGGAAAGGCATCCAGTTGTCCTTTAATTTCCTCACCCCGTGTACTGGTGAAGACGATTTAAAGAGAACATTAATGTCTTATCTCTTTGCCCCTTAACCTCCCTCTTTCCAAGTGCAAAATAGTCTAAAAAATTACCTGCCTGGGCTCTGTGATTCACAAGCACAGTAGTCTGCAGGCCACAGGCTGCTTTCTCCTGTGACAGTCAAGTATCTTAGTTTTTCTCACCTATAGGAGAGAATGAGACCTGTACTCCAATGCATATAGCAGGCACCTGGAAATGGCTACTGTAGGAACTGCGCAGAATTTATTTGTCTTCATATGAAATTCTGAAGTGTTTCTTATCAATGTCTCGGCAGAAGGGACGTGCTTGCTTTGGCAAACTGTTTTGCGCCAACACCTCTTAACATGTAAATTTTCATAGTGGCAAACAAGGCAGTGTTCCCTGCCAATGCTACCTTACTACAGACTGAGAGGATGGGAGATATTTATCTGGGACATTTTTACAGATTTTGTACAACTGGTCATACAAGACTGAATAGGTACAGTCTTGAATTCTGCACCATCCTGAAAGAGCCAGTAAAGTGAGCAACTTTAGGAGAGTTAGTTAGTTTAGTTTATTGGATTTTTTATACCGCCCTTCTCCCCAAAGGGACCCAGGGCGGTGCACAGCCATATAAAAAACATCAAAGGGATAC
>JANHFO010002260.1:90769-102347 GCA_032468095.1 Pareas carinatus | reverse complement strand
GAAAGGGGGGGAATTGGCCGCCTGCCATCCCTCTTGATCCTAGGATCCGTCATCAAGATGGGCCCCTGGTGTTACTGTTTTTAAAAAAACTAGGATGATTTGAAATGGTCTTGAAGAACCAATGAGACCAAACCCACTTGAAAGAAAATTAGTTTTAAGTAGAAATTAAGGAGGTAGTACCAAATTCTAGTATCTTTAGAGATCATGCCCATCTCTAAAGGTAGAGCCCCATTCTTAATACATACCAAGACTTCCAGAATATACCTCAAACAAACTTAGAAGATACCCCTTCAAGGATGTTGAGTTTAATAAAAGTACAAACTTGAATGCCATAAAGAATCCAAGATATAACTTAGGCTACAAAGACCTTGCAAGCTTCAGAGATTAAATGTATTCAAGATTGACTCAACCTTCCATTCTTCTGAGGTCGGTAAAATGAGGACCCAGATTGTTGGGGGTAATATGCTGACTCTGTAAACTGCTTAGAGAGAGCTGTAAAGCATTATGAAGTGGTATAAAAGACTAAGCTCTATAGATATTACTATTCCAGAGTAATTGAATCTCAATGTCTACATAGATCAACCTTCTCAACCTGGTGCCTTCCAGGTGGTCAATAGCAATGAATTATGAAATTTGTAGTTTAATATATCTGGAGAATTCTGGAGAAAAGCCAGCCTAATCATATGTCTTCTGTAATAGAAATTGGAAAACTGCCTCATTTTGTTGTAAGGCTAGGAGAGGTTTGAACAGGTCTATGTGTTAGTGGCTCCAGAATAGATCTGTCTAAAGGTTCAAGTTCTTCCTGATTCTTTCTTTCAACTTCTGCAGTAATTTGACCAAAGCATTTTGGTCCAATATATCATTTCAAATGGTCCCACAAGGCGCCAACTCTTCAAGTACTTTATTAAATAATTCAGTGTGAAATATGGAAAACTGTGAATTGGATAGTTTGATTTAGCTTCTAAGGTAGGTTCAGCATGTATAGCTTCTGTAACATAACATGAGCATGTCATATTTAAAATCTAGAGGGATTCCTTAGGCTACCCTTTCCTCAGACTTCTCTCTCTCTCTCTCTCTCTCTCTCTCTCACACACACACACACACACACACACACCTATTTATCATCTATCTATCACGGAGAAACTTGTAGGCACTGAAGCTCCAACATCCATTGAAAATATATTCTCTGGAACATGTGGTTAATATGGCTTCCATTGCTACTCCCAGAATGCACTTCTGTCCTAACTGATCCTTTTCAGAACTTTTACCATTGCAAGCTGCTATTCACAAGCCTTTTTCATTTCCATTTATAGTTTTAAAGTTTTCCAGCATGATAAACATGAATTTAAAAATCAAAAACAAACATATTTCATTTCACAAAATTGAACCCCAGAAACTGTACAGGACGTAGTTTTTTAGTAAGTTAAGAACCAGTTTAAAGAAAACCAGTAAGAACATAAACAGTTGAAAGTTAATGTGGCTAGAAAACAAAAACAAACCTCAGATAGCCTAAGGATATCTCCTATGACCAGAGCAGGATGAATAATATTTTAGATAAGTTACAGAAGGTATAGATTTGTGGCTAACTGGGAGATAGTCATTGGTCCATCCTATCCCTGTAATGTTTATGGCAAAAATATTGGACAAAAGGATGGCAATAGGATTTAAAGGGTGCAAAACATATTTTGTTCTATGGCCTACACCTGGTCTCAAGTTCAGTTAATGAATATATAAATGAGGTGTCAATATACCATAGCTATACAAAGCAAATTTTGTGACTGGAGGCTTGGGAGAGTGTCACAACCTAACAAAAAAAAATATGCTATCTCTTTCCAATCTGCATCAATTCTAGTGAAAAAAATGCCTTCAAAAAGCAAAACATCAGTGGTTAACATTAAGTGCTACAACTTGGACTTTCCAGTGTTGACCATCCAGAAGCTATGAACTACAATTGCTATTGCCATAGTTAGCATGACTGGGGATGATTGAGGTCATAGGTAGATACATCTAGTTCAGTGTTTCTCAATCTTGGCAATTCTAAGATATGTGGACGTTGACTTCCAGGAATCACCAGCCAGCAGGCTGGGGTTGCAAAGAGGATCCAAACTTTATAGTAAACAAGAGGAGTGGTTTTAAGGATGGAATGGAAATAATTTGTAGACCACTGGCTTCCATATCAAACCTCAACCTCTAAACAGGTCAGAAATGTTGACTTTTCTAGTGATGTCACAGAGACAACAGGATAGCCGCCTCCTCTGAAGTTCGTGAGGCTTAGCGGCAACCTCTTGCCTTCAAATACTGCCATGCTGGCTCATAGTTTAACACTGAGTTAAGACATTCTGTCCTGCTGGGAGTTTGCAGCATATAACTATGATAAACAGGTAATTAAGCAGATTGCAGTTTAGCACTATGTATAGGCCAGGCTAAACAGCTCTGAAACTGGACTAGTTGTGCCTACTGAGAGACAATGTGCAAGATGCTGTCTCTTTAAAGCTGTTTTCTGCATCTATCCCCCTCAATGGCCAAAGTGCTGCCCTCATTTCAAGCTTGGCTAGTAGGAGGATGGGCCCCAAAGGTAGAAGGTGATGGCCAAATCTCCTAATGGAGCTTGACAGCAGTGGGATTCAAAGCACAACACGGCATCCAAAAGGCAGTAAATAAGATATCATCACCCTGCAATCAGCCTCTTCTTTTAAAGAGCGGAACCATAAAATAAACCTTTTGGCTGGGATAAGTGCCAGGGATAGAGAAGTTCAAGCAAGTAATTAAAGAGCAATGGGGAAGATGGAACTCTGGGGGTGGTGTACATGCTTCACTGCAGAAAAGATGAACAGCGAAAGAACAAAAGTGCAAAAAAACAATCTCTTTTTTAAAGTTTTAAAGAAACACACAAGCAGCACAGCAAAGCCCCAAAAGGAAAGTGTAGTAGAGGCCTGCTTCACTATGCAATTCTGCTCATAATGTTTTATTAGAACTTCATCAGTGGAGTTAATAGGTCTATGTTGGAAAGAGCTCAGAAGTTGAAACTTTCAATTGTGAAACAGATAATTTGAATTGGAAAGTTGACATTTTTAACAGCAGTTTGAGCCTCAGAACCTACATGCTCTAGCTTGTTGGGTTGTCTTGCTTGTTTTGATTTTGGCTGACATTAGATCTCAACATTCATTAGCCCTTATTGTTATATTAAACAATACAAAGTGATTGTAAGTAAAACTGAGAAGCAGAAATGCCACCAAAATATCATTGAGTGAGCTGACATTTAAGAATACAAGAAGACACTTGTTGGATTAGATCAAACGTTTGGCTAATCTATCATTTCATTCCCATCAGAGTCAATTAGATGATACTAGGAAACTCAGAAACAAGGTATGGTGTACTTTGTAGCTGGAATTTCATGATCCACAAGCCGATAACTATCAGGAACAATCTAACAAATCTATCCAAGGAAATGAAGGGGCAATAATATGGGGCATCCCATGGTTTCTTTTGGTGTCCTCCAATTCAACCCCACATTTAATATCAACTGCTTGCAAGTTGACCATTTTTAGTGACTAGGAAAGTCAATCATCTTGATTGTTGTTGTTGGAGGCTAAACTTGATCTCAGCCACTGGTGGGCCTTTCTTTTCTTTTAGTGTGTTGATCTTTCCTATTATGTTCTTCTGTCCCTCCTCATTGCAATAAAATAAATTTGTCTCTTAATAGGATGAAATTTGAGGTTGTACAGAATTGGTGCATATTGCTTGGATTTAAAATGAAAATGCACAGAAAAGCAGCAGACTGCTTTAATGATGGTGAGGGTCAGAATCTGGAGATGTTCCTCCTAACCGCCCATATTTTTATTTTATTTTAGCAATACTTTATTGCTAACTGGCAGTAAAAATAGCTCATAAATGCTCGTGTTGAGCAGAAAGCATAAAGGCCATGATTAGACTCAGAGCATATGGATGGAGACCTAGGCCTGAGCATACATAATTTAGATGTAGAGTCAATCTTCTTCAACCAAATGTTTTCCAGATTTATTGGACTCTTAATTCCCATTATCACAGACAGTATAGGTTCAAGGTCAGATGGTTAAGAAACTAGACAAATAAAACTACTTTACTGGAGGGTCAGAGCACAACATCAGATCGTCCTGAATGACCTGATATCTAGGCAGTGGTAGCACGTCTGAATATCATAGCCCCATCTTGAACTACAGCTTTCTTATTGATTAAGATTATAAGTATGACAATGTGATTCAACGTCATCCAATTAAAATGGAATTAGAGATATTCCCAATGCATCAGAAGTTACTCAGGATATTCAGGATCATGTGCATAGTCAAGCCCAAGGTTTGACTCCTGGTTTATTTATTTATTATTTAGACTTATATACGGCTTAACAGTGCTTTACAGCACTCCCTAAGCGGTTTACACCGTCAGCATAGTGCCCCCAACAATCTGGGTCCTCATTTCACCGACCTCAGAAGGATGGAAGGCTGAGTCAACCTTAAGCCAGTGAGAATTGAACTGCTGTACTTTTGATGGCTAATGACAGATGGCAGTCAGCAGAAACAGCCTGCAGTGCTGCTTTTAACCACTGCACCATCCTGGCTCCGTGGTTTATGGAAACACAATTAACACATAATGTTAAAATGCCTGCAAAGCTCTAAGAGAATGTCTGGTGGCACTACTGTATTTGAGCCTAGCTGTGAGACTTGTTCATAGTTCTGGTGAGTAAGAAAAAGCAGGATAACCAAACCTCCTCCTCAGCATTTATGAAGCATTTGGAGGAAAAGATTCTGTTAGGCTCGATTGTGAAGAAAATAGGCTGGAGTCCTCAGAATAAAAGCTACAAAGTTTATTGGCAAAACTGCAACAAGTAACAGTAGCGAAAGCTTCTTATTCCCCCAGTCCCTTTATATAGGAACTGGCTCTTACATAACAACCAATCAAACGGTCAGCCTGGACAGTCTCCAGGCTGTCTACAACAACTGGGAGGGGGGAATTGCTCACTAACATCTGCTGACTGCTCGGACAGGTCAGACAGCCAGGAGCCTCGCTTGGTCAACTAGACATTCAGGATCCAGCAGATTCCCTCACAACGAACCCATAAGACATCCCAAAAACCCCATCTCCATCCTTCTCACAATTCTGTGTATCCCAGGACAGCTTTTATACTTTAGTACATGTTTCTCTTGCTGCCCATTTTTAGCTTCTAGTGATTTAAGGTATTTGGGACACCCAGTGCATTAGGGCAGATGCCTTGAGCATTTTAGTTAAAAGCTGTTGATGTTCATATCTTTTAGGAATTTCACTTCAGTCTTTTAAAAATTAGCTTATATGACCGGTCAATGTTACATCCATTTTCTTTTGCATAGCTTGCTGCCAAATTGCCTACTTCCTTCTGTTCCACAAGATGGTTTCTAAGAGCTGCTATACACAATGAGTGGGCTTGACTGGTGTAACATCAGACACTCCCACTACAATTAAAGGATTATAGTATTTCTTCCGATGGTTCCTATAGTACAAAAGAAATCTGTTCCATTAACTTGTACATCAGGTTTAGTAAAATTTCCCCCTCTTTATCACAAACTCTTATTTATTTCACACAGGTAAAGCCATTATACTAAAAATAGCTTTGTGTTGAAAATCTACATTCTAAGTCACTGTCCAGAGTAAAAAAAACATAACTTAGTGCTATGGATTTCTCTTCTATGCATATGATAACATTGGTGAAGGCAGCAGCTGAGATTCTCTTCTTGGTAATCGTTCTTGACTGAATAACCATAGAAGGGCATTTTTAGTTTGCCTCCGGAAACAGAGGTGAGCTTTAGGTTATTCTTAAATGGTCTCTTTTGGGAATTACTGTAGTCACTGGATAAATCACCAACTTTAAGTAGTTTATATGCCTGTGATGCTTCAAAAATGATTTGGAGAAGTATTTTGGATCTCATCTGAGCTCAGCACCTCTCTGTTATAAAAGCAGTAGCAACAATGTATTCAAATAAATGTTTGTTGGTTGAAAGATTAATATTTAGTGATGGACAAGAAAAAAGAGAGAAACCAAAATATTTAAATTTTCTTCAAAAGACTCATTTCCAAGATTAAACAAACTTGATGATTCATAAAACAAGAAAGACATAGAATTTTTGTTTGTTACAATCTCATGTTTCACATAATGATTTTACCCAGAGTTAACTGAGCGTTTCTGACTGAGGTTCAACATGTCCTCTTTATTTTGTTGCTATTGATTTACATGCAAAGTGATTCTCTCAAAGATTCACGACACGAAGATACAGTATATCTGGGGTTCTTTATCCCTGCTAGCTGCTGTGGGCAACTTGTCAGAGGGTGGAGAAATAACATACAAGCAATGATATCAACACATAAACACCACCTTTTTGTACTTAGGTCCCAATGTGGGATTTTGCTTCATGGTATCATTATGTACATCATTATGTACATCATGTTTTTGTTTCATGGCATCATTATGTACATTTCATCACTTATCTCTGCTGCAGAGAGCTTTTTGGATCATCTACAGTAATGATCTATCTAGAGTCTACATTCAGAAAGAAAATACAATTGTACTACTCAAGGTATCTACTTTGTACAAAATCCAAGAGATTATATGAACTAATACTCAATGTCTGTTCAGAAAAGCGCTGTGGCTTAGGGTTACTAATTCTGCAAAAATGCAGAAAAAAGATACAGAAAACTCTAACCCTTTGTTGTCATGATTTTGGAACCCAAGTCCAATAGTCTTTTTATTTTATTTTTATTTAGTCTGGTTTTATTGAGAAAGGCAATCCTTGTAGGGTATAGAATATGAGAACATTAGCAGATTCTGGAATGTAGTATTCCACGCCTACCAAAAACCAAAATTATCACCAGGTAAGACTGAAGGACCATGTGCACATTTCAATTTTCAAAATGTTTATAAGAATATTGATTGAACCAAATCAGGACCATGACGAGGAGAAGATACCTGGCAGTCCTTGAAAAGCTACTAAAATTATCTTTTTTGGCCTCAGCATCTTCTTGTTGAAATATAGCCAGATTCAGAGTAAAGGAGATGGAAACCTAAGAGGTGATGACAATTTGGCTTCTATATTTGAAGGCCAAAATGCCTCAGCTTCTTTTTTGCCTTAATTTTATCTTCTATTCAAATTATTCATGTATCCAAGAAAGGAGTCAGTACTTATGGCCTTATTAAAGCTGCTGGAGAAGGAAAAAATCATTTGGAGCAGTACTAAGAAAACTGAATCTCAGGCTTTTGAAATTAAGAATTCATTCAATGGCTGATAAATACAAAACCATTTTCTGCTTCTTAGTTTACTGTTTAAAACACTGATCCCCATCTCTCTATTGATGATCAAGGCAGCACTGAACAACGAAATAGAAGAGTGTTTTTCAATGGCGTCAGAAAAATGTCCTAAGTAATGATAATGGATGGAGATATAGGCACATTCACTGCTTCTTTTTTCATCAGAGTGCATGGCAAGGTATAAGAAAAGCCATGAGAATGAGATGTAATCAGATGCTGCCTCAGGGACAGGTGATCTTTTCTCTATAAGAGCTGCTTCCTTGAAATTTTCTGATTTCCAACTGCACAGCAGGTCCTATTCAGCTACTTAGATAGCCAATGAAACTTTCTGACTTGGCATCAATTCACTCCCCATGAACACCAAAAACCTATCGACAAAACCACAAAGGAGAAGTGAAGGTCTTAAGGGATGTGGGCTAAATAAATACCCTGCTAATATCTGGGGCCTTCTTTTCAATGCCATTTGCTCATTCCTCCTGGAACAGAACAACGGATGCTGTTAACAGCACTTGTCCAGAATAAAATATGTGGCTCTTCTCCTTATCCCTAAATTGTATTTGTACTTTTTCGGGAATTAGGGAGAAGAAGTAGTTCATTTTCTGATAAGAATCTTCCCACCCTCATCTTTCCCTCTGCTTTCCTCCCACAAGGCAAACGGAAAAAGGAACCTAGACCTCCTGCAACAGCCAAGGACTAATCTGTGCCTGAAAATTTGGCAGCCCTCAAAGCACTTTGTTAAAACTGAAATGAGCTGTCATTTTCCAGCTTCCCCCTGCCAGTGCCAAATGCTTTCTGACAGCCTATTTAAAACTCAAAGCACTTTCATTTACACTCTGCAATAACTGCTGACCACAACAGCAGGAGGTGGGGGAACCCAAAAGTTATATAGAAAGATGGATCTCTATGACTCCAATCCTCTGAAAAATGCCACACTCTTTAACAGTATTGCCTGCCTGCCTAATCCTTGTTGGGTTTCTTTGTAAAGATAATCATGCATGACCTTCTGGGTGTAATTCCTGTCTCTCAGCATCACTCACCCTCTCCCCAAATGCTAAAGACCACAACTCAAACTAGAGCAAGGAGTGTTAAAGTCCACCAAACCTGACGAAGCTTAGCTGAGTCAGATGTTCCTGCTGGATTGTAATCACATCTCTGAATTTAGTTCTGTGGAAAGATATGGCATGAATTTTGAACAAGAGAGAGCCATGGAGGGGACAATCGATACACAACTATCATCTTTCCCATTTCACCGACAATAGCTACAACAAGTGCAGGATAGCATATATGGTATATCCTAGACTAGAGACTGTGTCCATCCATCAGCCCAAAGTGATAGCCAATGGCGCCTTTAAAATAGGACATACAACCTGCTCTTTAAAAAAAAAGAAAGGTGAAATGTTAGGACTTATCCATTGGTTATATTGGTTATTTATTTATGATTTCTATAGCTGTCCATCTCAACACTGAATATGGTGCATCAGTGATATGGTTGCTTTAAGAGCCCAAATAGTTGGCTACCATATATGGATGGAGACCATGATGAATCATAGCAATTACTAAGACCAGGATACTAATTGAGTGCAAGACGCAGGACTGCTATAAAGCAGGAAGTCAGAGAGCATTTCTCTCTCTCCATTGATGTATCTACACTCCAAAGTTACTGTTTTGATTGCTGATTATCCTGCTTAGTTTATATGACATTAATTACTTGACTATGTATGACTATTGGACTGTTAACTGACTTTGAAGATTGGACTGTGCCTATATCCTGTATATAAAGACCTTTTATACCCTTTATGTTCTGTGTGTGTGTGACACTGAGTCATCCTTCCACACTGCCTTCTGTATTTGCACTGTTCTTGCAACCAAGAAATCTCTGCTTATACCCTAACAATCATGAAACATAAAAACCATTACAAACAACAGTACAAAATAAATATATATGGCACCAAATAAAACTGTTACGATGGTAATATATCTAGGACATGGGGCCTTAATATACTTGGGGCCCCAGGCCTAGGCATAAAATTTGGCCTTATGAAAAGCCAAAAGGTTTGGGGTCATCCTGATATCTGAAGGGAGAATATTCCAGTGGACAGGAGCTATAACAGAGGAGGTCTGTCTCCTAGTTCCTGTCAGTCAACAATCTGGGTATCCTGCTCTGCCTGCAAAGAGGGGTCTGTTATCCTTTCTTACAAGACATAATTATCCAGGAATTCATTGTCTAGCTAGAAGTCAATCAGTGAACTCAAAATAAGGGTGTGAAAAAAACAGGTCTGCTTGTCCAAACTCACTGTTTGCATTCACTAAATATGATCATCAAAATTTTGGATTTAATTGAAATGGGATTCAACCATTTTTGAGCTCCAAGGGAATAAATTGAATGTCACAGGAAAAGGCAGAAGTAAAAAAAAAAGTCCCTCATTCACCAGATCTTGTTGCATTCCACCATTTGGCAATTCAGACAGCACTAGTTCTCTGTACCAAATCTGACTTTCTTAATTTGGTGACCTACAACATACACAGAAAAGATCTGATTGTGGAAAAGTATTCTTAACTAAGGTTTTTCATTTCATCGTACCAAACTCAATCCTCAGTCTCTATCTGGACCAAATCACTGAATAACTCTCACAAAGATATCACCATGAGATGAGTATGCAGGGAGACTCGCCTGCTCTATAAAGTTGCCTTGGATGCCTAGATAGCAAATGGTCTACATATAGGGGGAAGTGCCTTTTTTTTACAATGCACAGGCATCAGACCAAAAAGACTTTTCAACATCTACTTTTTAGATATAGCAATGCTATGTGTTTGAGTACTTCTGTTTTAAGGCTACATCAATATAAATGTAATGAACTGTGACCTCCACTTCACTGGATTCCATTAGAAGCTCCCCAGAGTACATACCGCACTGGAGTGAAGTATGGCCTAGCTTTCAGGAACAGCTGGAGTGAGAAGGAACATTTTTTTGAAGTTCAATTTTTAATTCATTGTAAACATTCCCCTTACCTCCAGGTACTCTTGTGTAATAATCCATCTTGCTAATATAGCTCTTGTTAACAATCCTAGAAACTTTAGGTGAGGTTTTTTTTTGCCCTCTTTTTCTGCTGCTAATGCACCACAGCGAGTTATGAGTCTTAGTAACTTCCAAGTGTGGTACGCTTTCAATTCCAGAAATTCCCACCAACCATACATAACATACCTGAAAGAAGTCAGGTTCGAGAACATAGTGCTAGACCTATGGAGGTATACACTTGTTCTCTGCATTAGAAAAGATGGCTGATTGGTAAAGGTCCTAGTCACTCAGAGTGAATACTGAAAAAGTTTGACGTGCCATCTCGAGCATATGAAAAAAGCAATGATTTGCAGATCATGCAGGCAATGATTTATGGTTTCCTTGTCCCCCTCCTCCTCTCCCCTCTATACCTGAACTAAAATATCAACTCATGCAGATGAAAGAAATTGTGCTATAAAATGACACAATGGTTACAGACAGAAGATGTCAACATCTGCATTTCCATCTAGACTCTTACCATACTGTAAAAGCCAGCGTGGTGTAGTGTTTAGGGTACTGGGATAGTAACCGAGCGGTTGCAAGCTGTAGTCTCTGCTTAAGCACGAAAGCGGGCTGAGTGACTTTAGGCCAGTCACTCTCTCTCAGCTGAACTCACCTCATAGGGTTGTAGAAGGAAAAGGAGCATTAGCTATGTTCACCACCTTGAGTTATTTATAAAAGTAATAAAGATGGGTATGTATGTATGTATGCATGCATGCAAGCAAGCAAGCAAGCAAGCAAGCAAGCAAGCAAGCAGGAAGACAATCAGGAAGATTCCTTCATCATATGAATCAGGATAGGTCTCTGTAAAAACATATTTGGAGAATTCCACTTTTTATTTTTAGAAGTTTAAAAGATATATAAATGGCTTTTTAGGGTGAAATGCCTCACCCTGAAAAGGCGAATTCTAGTAACATATGCTTCAAAACATATAGATTACATATAACTATAAAGTAGCAGCAGGTTCAAAAAAGTAATTTAAGAAAACACACTAAAACTAAAAACATGCATTTCAAAACAAATACCGTATTTTTCACACCATAAGACGCGCTTCCCCCCCAAAAAAAGGGGGGGGGAAGTGTCTGCGTCTTATGGAGCGAATACTCCCAAAAAGTGTGGGAGATCGCTCCGCTGGATGCCAGGAACGCTCCAATTCAGCCTCCAGGGCGATCCTTTGGCTTTGGAGCGTCCCGCGGAGCGATCTCCGTGCACCC
>JANHFO010002260.1:49496-65379 GCA_032468095.1 Pareas carinatus | reverse complement strand
AGTCATGGGGGACAGTAGTTGTGGGGGGGCGTCAGCAGCCACAGTGGAGTGCGGTCATGGCAGCGGCCCTCAATGAAATTGAGTTTGACACCCCTGGTATATATTTTCCAGAAACTCTCAAAATCTTTGTAAACAAATGTGATAAATTATATTCCAGTTGAATATAAACACTCAAATTTCAGTTGAATATAAATAAACGCCATCTTACACTCTGACATTTCTGGTTGCTTCATTAGAGGGTGTTCTTTTAACATCAACAAAGAGCCTGCTCTTGTTTGCACAATTTTGATAATATCTGAAGCTGCATTCAGCACCTCAAACATTGAGAAAAATCCGTAACGCATGAATTCAAATGTGCGTCCAAAGCGTTGAGCAAAGGCCTTGTCAAAATCCGACAGCAAAACTGGGGAAGATCTCAGCACTTCCTTCAGCTCACTTTTTATAACAGGAGGCAGAATAGGAGGACCCCCCCCATGCCGAGGCAAGCTTTGAGATAATTGGGGGTGCCAACGCCCTTGAGAGCAAGATGTGGAGGGCAAAGAGAAATTCAGCTTATGTCTGAAATGATGTGGCTTAGATCTGCTCTTTTGTCTGGCAACCAAGCTTGCAATCCTTTTGGTAGATTCATCAGCAATAGCTAAAAGGCAGAAGAAATAATGTTTATTATCACAGTACCAATACCCAGTGTTTGCATTCTGCAGGCACAGATATTTTTCTAATTGTTATTGGCCATAACCTCCTCCTCTTAAGTCTAGCATTATTGAACTTTTTAAAATAAACACTCCCACAGCTTTCTACTTTGTTTCATTTGCAATTTTCTCTCCCACCTTTTTGGGCTTTTGACCTTTAAAATTCATGTTTCAAATTTTGGACTGCTCTGGAAGTCCTTATCAGCCAAAGATTAAAACGTTTTTTTAAAAAAGGAAAGGAAAATACAATCTTTTTTTCAATCTATTAGGTGCACAGCAGTTTTGTAAGAACCCTGCTACTGTTTGCTAAGCATAATGACCAAGGGTTGGCAAAGTATCACAAGTCTAAAACACTGTCCATATTTAAAAATATGTATAATGCCTGTAAGGGACTATAAACAAATCATCACAGTGCAAGTTTGTGGATAGAATTGGGAAGACCATGGAAAATAGATAAAATATATTTCCATCTATTCTTGTGAAACTTTCCTAATTTAGTTCTAAGCATTAGGAAACAGGTTGTAAGCATGAAGCTTTTATGCTTCAAAGATTTATAACAGCCAATTCCTTGCCCAAGTTAAATCTCTTGTTTCAATACTTACACCCTCCATATACTTTTCAAACAACATTTTCCCATGCCCTGCTCTTACCAGATTAAAATCAAACCCACCTTTGAGAACAACAGTACCATCTCCTTTTGCATGTATGTTAACAGTATCAGGCATGTCTTTCACTAGTTCCATAACAGAATGGTAACCCAACATGCGCAATGGAAGCTGTTTTCCTATCATAGACTTGTATTCATGTTCCAATTGGCAAGGGGTAAGACCTTCCTTGATAGATGTCAACAGTGACCTCACTTCTTTCTTCAGTGAGTTCATTCGTTGTTCTTGATCTGTCATGTTTACACTGACACAATGAAAAAGACAAGGAAAATAGTATTTCCTATGAAAGCAGAACCAAAATGCCAGATAACTTTGTTTGTGGTCAAGAAGCAACAGAAGAACACAAATACATTCTTAATTTAACAACCATTCATTCAGTGACTGTACAAAGTTACTGATGGGGCTAAACGAATGGTATTTACAACTACTTGAGATACAGTCTGCTCAGCACCCCTGCAGTCACATGATCATGACCTATCTGCTTGGCAATCAGCTCAAGCGATAATTGCAGCATCCCAGTCAAGTAATGGCCACTTGCAATCTTTCTTGTTGACTTTCTACAAGCAAAGTCAATGGAGTCAACAGGGAAGGTCACAGGTCACAAGTCACACTCAGTCTCACCACACTCACAACAGCCAGTTGCAACCCTCCCAAAACCTGCAATAGCCCTGTGCTGGTCTGCTTGTAAGCTGCCTTGAACTCACCTAATAACCCATGCTCCTCACTTAACAATGACAATGAGAAGTGCCAGGATTGCCATTGCTAAGTAATGCTCACATGTCATCATGTTTACAACTGCATTGCTTAGCAATGGAAATTCTGGTCCCAATTACCATTGTTAATCAAGGACTATCTGTACTAATAAGCAATAGCTCTTAGTACAAGGCACTATTATAGCTTGGAAGAACCCCAGAAGATAGTAATACCCTTCTGAAGCCCACCTCAACTCCAAAGAATAAGTCCCATTTAAAAAAAAATCCAAGTTGGCTTCAAGTAAATAATTTCCTTTTATTTTTTCAGTACTACCACGAGTGCAATCCAACAATAGCTCAAAAACTTTAGTTCTCTTCTTCTGAAAATAAATATTTACACTCCTGTTGAAAATTCGCATTAAGAGTCTATGCGTTATAAATATATTTAACAATTAGTATGAAGGTTCTAGAACACGAATACTGTATTATTCTACTATTCTATTACCATAATATGCTATGCTATAAAATGACTGGGAGGGGGTTGGTACAGAGGGAAGACATTATTGAATGAAAAAGCATATTTACATCATGATCATGATTACAAGCACAGCAGTCTATGAGCACGCCAAAGAGAAGAAAAGGTTTTATATAAAATTCCATGTGAAAAGATGACAGCACTATTTGATCTCCATTGTATTAACTACAATGGGCATTTTTTCTGCTAACAAGAAATCTAAAATATATACACCAATAGAAGAGAATGTATATAGCTCAGCGTTGAACTGTAAAGTCCTTAGTGCTGTCTGAGCTTGGTGGTTTGCCTGCAGACATTACTTCATCAGGTAATGAAAATGTCTGCAACCACAACCAAGCTCAGAGAGCACCAGGAATTCCAAATTATTTATTAAAATAATGCAACCAATTTATTAAAGTCTAAAGCTGTAGATCACTCAGTAACCTTAAACTGGGCGTGCATGCTTTTGTGAACCACATTTAATGAGTCATGTGCTAGGTGAGATTGGACAAATATTAATCGGACAAATAAAATTTTTAAAACCCCAGTAATATAGAAACTTCAAAATACAAGGGGGAAAAAAAACCACGAACAAAATCTGATTAAACCGTCTACATTACACAAACTCATTCTGTACAATGGCTTTTATAGCTACATTTGGAACATTTTTATATTCCTGTCTAATGATGTTTCTGAAAGGAATCCTGTGCAGGATTTTTGAACTCATTCATCTTCTATTCCTTCTTCCAAAGGGCTTAGGGTAAGGGAAATCGTTTTTTTAAAAAAATAACCTTTCCAGTTTCGGATCACTCCATTTTTCACTTGTTTCAGCTTGGCCAAAAAAAGCCAGTCCACAAGACGATGTCCACCACGCAGAAAATTAACTAATTTTCTGGCTTTGCACAATAAACTGAGCTGTGAACTGTGGAATGGATTCATACGATAAACTAGGCTAAAAGGCGGCTGACGAGCGTCACGGGAACTTTCTTTTCTGCTCTTTACAGAGGTGGGGATTCTCGGCTGGAGCTGCGGGGGGAGGCGAGAGGCTGCTTTTTAAACCTGCAAGCGGGATCCCCGAAACTGAACGCTTTCCTACCGAAAGCCTCTAACGAAACTCTGCATTTAATCTGGGAGTAAGCCCAATGGAAAGAAATGGCGCTTGCTTCCAAGTAGGGGTTTTCGAATTGTGCCCTTGGAGCCCGGGACTTCCCGCAAACCAGCCAGTCCTTACACACTTGGGAGGTTTGTCTGGCTGCGGAAATATTCAGCCAAGCCAGCTCCCAATTTCGTTTGCTTGGGTTTTCTCTAAAGGCCCAACGCTTACAACCCCGTCTCCCAACAGGATTCCCACCTGCTCCCGGAGCGGCGCCTCGTCGGCTTTAGAGTCTGAAAAACCTCCACGCCAACCACGCCCTCTCCCCGCCTCCGAGGCCTTGGCTCCCGCCGCAGGCTCGGACAAGCGCCCAAAGCCAGCCGCGCACGCTCAGTTGGGGGGCACGCGCGACAGTCCTCGCGCCGCCGCACGTCCGCGGAGCGCCCCGTCTCCAGAAGAGAAGCCTCTTAGGGAGTCCGCTCTGTGAGAGCCGCAAGGGTTCGGGAAAAGGGCCGCGCGACCCTTTGGCCCAGCTTTTAAAGGCTCGCGCTGGCCGCTGGGGAGCCCCGGCGCGCCTTCGCGCTGTTTGAAGCTTCACCCCCGGCGCGTGGCGTGAGAGGAATGTCTGCACTGTACCGCTTATAAAGAAATTATATTATAACACAACGGGGGGCGTCCTGCATCTGAAGCAGTTCTCAGGACCCCGGTGGGGGAGGCGGTTGGGGGGGCGAGGGCTGAAAAAAATCAGGACGGCCACTTGGGGGCGGCAAGGTTCTGCCTGAAAACTGGTTAAAGGTCACTTAGCAGCGGATTCTTACCGCTTCCACCTAGACCAGGTGGTATCAATTGCTTCCCTTGTGCATTGAAGGCGCTGTGAGCCATTGTGAAGCGACCTTTTTTCCACCGCAGTTAATAGAACGTGTAATTTGTGAAGGAAAAACCGTTTTTGTGACTCTGAAATCTGACCTTTAAGATAAATTTTTGAATGCATTCTTTCAATAATTCAGCAAATAATTAACTGCATATAGTTTCCACCTATACTTCATTTTAAAACTGCCTTAATCAGTGTTAAAAGTAATATAAAGAATGTTGCATTTACCAAAAACTGTCTTTGTATGTATTAAATTACCATATATAGTACTTTTCTTTCCTGAAAGCAGCTGAGCTCCACTCTGGAGTTGCAGTTAGATAGCTTAGTGGGATGCAAAGATTGGAAGCTGGTGATGTGCAAAAGCTGTTGTGAAAGTAAACAACTTTAAAATTCCTGCTACATAATTTGTGCAGCAAAATGAAAATACAGAAGAGCTCAACTTTACAATACATTCAAGTGCAGCTGTCATCCCTTGGAATTTCCCAGTATATCTACTCATTTTTCCTTTTAAATTATTATAGTAATGATAATTGATGTAATAGTCATCAAAAGAGAAAGAGACTCACCGAAGGAGAATTTGTATGGATCTTTAATCTTATATGAAGCTATTACATATCCTTTGCCAGACAGTAAATTAAAATATTTATGGAAAACCCATGATGTAGCTCTGGCTACACTACTGTCTGTATTTGTAAATAATTCCTTAGTGCATTTAAATAGATATACTGATTAAATTAAGCCTAGAATCATGAAATAAGTACCAGCTACTTTATTAGTTGAATTGTTTATGAACATTTTTTAGAAAAAAACCCAGCAAAACAGCACCTTTTTACTTGCTTTTAAACAAAGTACTTGAGGGAGGTCAAAAGTGAATTGTTTATGCTTGCAATAACCTAGTGGCACAGATTTCTAATTACAAAGGAATCCAAGTGAGGGAGAAAAGCATGGACAGTGGAATCTCAGTGCAATGGAAATGAATGAATGAATTGTAGTTCTAATCCTGAACAGAAGGACTTCATCCCCCTCAAATATTTTGCAGAGGAGTGTTGCTCCTATCCTCCCTCATTGGTCATACTGACTGGGACTGCTGGGAATTACTATTCAGCAATTTCCAGCAGATTTTCTCACCATTGCTTTAGTATATAATTGCCCGAGACACATAACTGGTGTTAAGAAACAGAAAAGACTATTAGTGTATTTATGTATACCAGATTATCATATGTAATCTCATAATAGGGGAATTTGCTTACACATAAAATACAAAGGACAGCACTTTAATAGTTCTCTCAAATATCAGAGTTTTAAATTATGTATCATTTTACAACACTATCTGCAAAACCAGTGTATTAAAGCTATTTTAGATAACAAATTTAGAACATAGCAAGAATGACTATATTCACAGCAGCAGTGGTGTGAAAACAAGCATAACATTTTTGGTTTTCCATCTGTACAGTGGTGGCAGTGTCATTTGGAACATCACAGGTCGTCCTGGACTTACAACTGATTGCTTAGCAACTGTTCAAAGTTACAATAGTCCTCCCCAGGATACTCACAATCTGGTTCTGAAGTTCTGGCAGTGGCTGTCACCCTCCCCCCAGGGTCACCTGTCAGGTGCTCTGAAACCAGTTCACATGTATGGCCATTTGCGGTGTCCAGCAGTCATGTGACTGTATTTTACAAAGCTTTTACTGAAAACTTTTACTTCCAGTTTTTAGCAAAACTGGCCCATTGCAAACCATAGCTTAATGACCACAGCTGCCAGTTTATGACTGCCACACTCGCGAAGTGATCACTGCAAAAAAGGCAGTAAAATTGAATCAGTCATGTGGGGATCTGTTTTACAGCCATCATGACTCAACGACCATGATAAGCAGGGTCCATTATGGTTGTGAGTTGAGGACTACCTGTATTAACATCAAGATCTATCAAATTGGGATATTTGCAAGAGGTAACTGCTATTATTTTCCAGGGGCAACCTTATTTACTATATTGCTAGGAGAGCGGTAGAAATCCTAAAGCCATATGTGAAAGGTGATGGCTTAAATGATAATAAAAAGTATGGCTGTTTATCTAATTCTTTCCCTTGGAGGGAAGGAAGTATGCAGCCTGCGAGTACATTCTGAAGATTGGACTTAGTTCATTTCCAAAAGTATGTCCTAGAGCAGTGGTCGCCAACCTTTTTAACCTCAGGGACCACCAAATTCATAGTTTGAAATCCTGAGGCCCACCAATATGATTTTTTTTAAAAAGGTACATTTGTAAAATAATGATCAGAGAATTTCCATTTTATTAATATAAAAGGCACCTATTTAATATAACAAAATTAAAAAAACTTATTTAATTATAACATAATCATGAATGCTTATTTAATCATAACAATCTTTAAAAGTTGTTTAATTGTAGCAAAATTATTAAAGTTAGTTTAATTATTACAAAATAATTCAAGCTTTTTTAAGTATTACACATTTTATTTATTTATTTATTTATTCAATTTATATACCGCCCTTCTCCCGAAGGACTCAGGGCGGTGAACGGTCAGATAAAAATATACAGTACAAGATCATTAAAAAGGAATTAAAAATATTAAACTCTGGCCAATATTAAGAACTTGCTATAAAAACTTTACTAAAAGCCCCCCAAAAATCCAATTAAAACCAAGTCAATAGAATACTTTAAAATACGATAAAATATGATAAAAATACAGATGAAAGGGGAACCTAGGACAACCCGGCCTGAACAAAAAGCTGGGTTTTAAGGGCCCGGCGAAAGACCTGGAGGTCTGGGATTCTACGTCTCTCCGGGGACAGTTCATTCCACAGGTTTGGAGCTGCCACAGAGAAGGCTCTAGCCCTGGGGGTTGCCAGCCGACATTGTCTGGCAGACGGCACCCTGATAAGGCCCTCTCTGTGGGAGCGTACTGGCCAGTGGGAGGTAATAGCTGGTAACAGGTGGTCCTGTAAATAACTAAGCCCTAAGCCATGGAGCGCTTTAAAGATGGTCACCAACACCTTGAAGCGTACCCGGAAGACCACAGGAAGCCAGTGCAGCTCGTGCAGGAGAGGGGTCACATGAGAACAGCCCCTCGATCCCATAATCCCCCACATTCTGGACCAACTGGAGCCTCCAGGTGCGACTCAAGGGGAGCCCCATGTAGAGAGCATTGCAATAGTCCAGGCAGGAAATGACGAGGGCTTGAGTAATCATGCGTAAGGCGTCCCGATCAAGGAAGGGGCGCAACTGGCGAATCAGACGGACCTGATAGAAAGCCCCCTTGGTCACGGCCATCATATGATCTTCTAAAGACAGCCGTGCATCCAGGAGGACGCCCAAGTTGCGAGCCCGTTCCACAGGGGGCAATAAGTCGCCCCCAATAGCCAGTGATGGTACCAACTGGCTATATCGGGATGCCGGAAGCCACAGTCACTCGGTCTTGGCAGGGTTGAGGCTGAGCCTGTTCCTCCCCATCCAGACCCGCACAGCTTCAAGACACTGGGACATTACTTCAAAGCCATCATTGGGGTGGTCTGGGGTGGAGATGTACAGCTGAGTATCATCAGCATACTGATGAAACTCCACCCCAAACCCACGGATGATCTGGTCCAGCGGCTTCACATAGATGTTGAACAGGAACAGCAAGAGGACCGACCCCTGTGGCACCCCACAAAGAAGGCGCCTCGGGGTCGACCTCTGCCCTCCCGCCAACACCATCTGCAACCGGTCAGAGAGGTAGGAGAAGAACCACCGTAACAGGGTGCCCCCCATCCCCAACCCCTCTACCCAGTGCAGCAAGATACCATGGTCGATGGTATCAAAAGCCGCTGAGAGATCTAATAGGACCAGTATAGAGGAACATCCCCTATTCCGAGTCCTCCAGAGATCATCGATCAATGCAACCAATGCCGTTTCCGTACTGTACCCAGGTCTGAAGCCATACTGGAGTGGATCCAGATAGACAGTTTCCTCCAGGTGCTGTGGTAGCTGATACGCAACCACACTCTCAACAACTTTCGCCAGGAAGCGAAGGTTGGAGACCAGATGATAGTTGACTAAAACAGCCAAATCCAGAGAGGGCCTCTTGAGGAGGGGCCTTACCACCCCCTATTTTAAGATGGCCAGCAAGAACCCCTCGCTCAACGAAGCATTAACAATTCCCTGGAGCCAGCCTTGTGTTCCTACTTGAGAGAGAGAAAGAAAACGAGAGAGAGAATGAGAAACAAAGAGACAGACAGATACGTACACACACACACACACACACACACACACACACACATGGAGCAGGGGCAAAGGAAGGATGTAAGGGGAAATGGAGAGAGAAGATAGAGAGGGAGGAGGGGTAGGAAAGGAGAGGGGTGTAAGAGGGCAGGTAGGGTTCATGCTACCAGATACACATAGCTTTCCATCCTCCACTCCCACCAGGAAATCCACAACACCCATCTTATAAACTTGCAAAGAGTAAAATAAAATCAATCAGAAAAAGCAGGACCCGATTTCCCCAAGTCCACACGGGTGCATTTACGACATGGCAGAAAGATGCACCCGCACACTCACCCCATGCTCATCTCTCTTTCTGCCAGAGAGAGAGGAGGGAGAGATTGGATCCCACTTTTTCTGATTGATTTTATTTTACTCTTTGCAAGCTCCTGAATTGGTGGGGGGCGCTCCATGCAGGCAACTTCCGTGGGCTGGGCGCCCCCTCTCATGCGCTTTTAGAGCCCCTGGCGAGCTTGGAGAACGGAAAAGGCATTCTTTCCTTTCAAAGGTGCAGCCAGCCAAGCCACCTGCAGTCAGGGGCAGCTGCAAAGGTCTGGCTGCGACTCGGACGGGGTGTGTCATTTGGGCAGGGGGAGGGGAGCAGCCTTGGACGAGTGCGAGACTCCCAGACCAGCTGGGGTGAGATGAGCGCAGGTGAGACTTCTGCCACTGCGGATTGGCCGTGCCCGGAAGAACTCGTTTGCAGGTCAGGCCCCGCCCTTACCTCCTCTTCCCAATTCTCGGTGACTGAGGTGGGAGGTGCTGCTCTCCGCCCTTCCCCCAAAATCTGAGTGGGTTGCTCATGTTTGGATTAATAATTAATATTTGCAGAAGTTGCAGCACGCCCGCTCGGCCTTCCATCCCAGGAACGTGCCCGCAGATCACCCCGCATCTCAATAGTCCGCACCAGAGTACCTGTTCCAGCCGTTCTGGGAATCCTGCCAGGTGCATTCCTGGATGAAAGGCTGGGTGGGCGTGCTGCAAAGTCTGCAAATATTAATTATTAACCAAACCCCATGCAGCCCAGCCAGATTCTCCGGCGGTCCACCAGTGGTCCGGGGCCCACAGGTTGGCAACTACTGCCCTAAAGTCTATATATTATACTAGCAGCATTGACGTTCATAGATTTTGGGATTTGTTCTACAAGGAGATCTGGCCAGCAGCTCTTTATAGATAATTTTACTTCCATCATATCACTGCTCATCTTGCAGGATCTGGATGTCCTGTATACAAATAAGGGGAGAGTAATTTGGCCATTATTTTTCCTTACAGTGGTTAGCTTGAATTCTCAGTTTACTCCATATCATGCTCTAGCCTACCTTTTCATTCTCACCACACTTTCTGAAATTAAGGACTGGTGTGACTGTCCAGTAGCTCCCTGTCTGACAATGAAAATTCTTCTCTTGCATTGTACTTTCCCTCCCTCTCTCCCTCCCTTTTGGCAACATAAATTTCTAGGCAGCACAGTTTCCTACCTTCTCATGTAGAGCTGCTTTCTACAGTGCAGACAGCACAATGAGTGATGAAAAACGGTCTCGGAGCTCTTCTAAGGAGAACCATGGGAGAAACAGAGAGAAATCATCTCCAGGTAACAAAAAAGAGAAGATGGCACACAGACCGAAATCCAGCAAAGAGAGGCAGCAATCCAATCAGAAGAAATTTAAAAAGGAGACCAAAAGCAGCCTTCAAGCAGGCAACCAAATCCATACTTCCACAGTGGTTGATGTAGATGACGTGGTGTCCTTTGATGAAGAAATGGAGGTGATGGCCTTGCTTGAAAGCGAGAAGCAGGAGGAAGGTAAGGGAAGAAATGGGGCGCAACACCAGTAAATAAATCATCCCTTGGAAAGGTCTGGAAAGGTTCATAATCCAAAGAGAGCCTAATTTAAGATATCTTAGTGTGGACTTCAAGGATTGTAGATCTATCTCTTATGAGGAAAAAGGAACAAAGACGCAAACAAATTTGGGTTGTTAAAATCCAGGAAACACTAGAAGACAGCAAGGAATTAAAATATTGTCTAACTCTAACGTTTTCTGATCTGGTAGACCTACCCTGTAAGTCATGTTTAGTTAAAGACAACGGGCGATATAAGTATCTGTCCTCTCCCTTGCAGATAGCAACCAGCTCTGGCTAGTGGCAAAATGCAAAAGGACTAAATTCTTTAATATATCATGAGAATTTAACAAGGAAGGAGATCTTATAGCAAACATCATCATTTCCTAGTTGCTGTGAGTTTCAAGACAACAAAATAATTGCAAAGTTATTAATTTAATTTAATTTAATTTAATTTAATTTAATTTTTAAATTTATACTCCCGAAGGATGAACATCCTCAAAGCAAACAATTTACTGGGAAAATAAAAAAAAACTACGTAGCAATGTTAACAGTTAGCCTCCCAGGGCCAAATTTCAGTGCAGTATACAGCATATAAGCATAAATTCTGAACAGTAGTTTCAGTTAATGAGAAACATAGTGTGCATTTATGTGAGTTTAAAATGCATGTATGAAGGATTTGGACTTCAAATTTGACTCAAATTCAAATAATAATCATTTGATCTGTGAGATACCTCTTCTTCCATTGAGAAGACTCGGTGCAAGCATTCAGGTTGGTAGGTCCCAGCTTTTTTTCTTCTTCTATAATCTTTTTCTTTGAAACTATGGGAAATTTTACTTCAGTGAGAGCTAGCTTTAGACATTCACTGGAGATTCAGAAGAAGGCTAATAATAATTGGGCTGTTGTGTTTTCCGACTTTCATTGTATTTCTGCAGATGTCTCATTATTAAGGTAGGTAACATCCTCAGTACAGGTAGTCCTTGGCTTACGACCACAATTGAGCCCAAAATTTATGTTGCTAAGTGAGACATTTGTTAAGTGAATTTTGCCCCATTTTATGACTTATCTTGCCATAGTTGCTAAGTGAATCCCTGAAGTTGTTAAATTAGTGACACAATTGTTAAGTGAGTCTGACTTCCCCATTGAGTTCAGTTGCCAGAAGGTCGCAAAAGGGAATCATGGGGCCCTGGAACTCTGTAACCATCATAAATATGAGTCAATTGCCAAGTATCTGAATTTTGATCACATGACCATGGGGATGCTATGAATGTTGTAACTGAAAAATGGTGATAAGTCACTTTTTTCAATGCTGTTGTAATTTTTAACGGTCACTAAATGAATTTTTGAAAGTCGAGGACTACCTGCATGTGGAAGAGTGTAGGGTGCTTGTTGTTTATCTGTCTCCCTCTTTGTTACCAATCTGGGTTGGCTTTAAATGGTGTGTAAATACCTGTATGGTTGGTTGATTTGTTAGAATGCCAAGCTTCCAGGAGTTGCCTGCTTTCATTCCAAATCATTTCCTTTCCTGCTGAAATTGTGGCTGAATTTTTTTATGCCTAATGCAGGGGCTAGGTTAAATAGATTGGGTCCTGGCAACCTGCCATTGGTTTCTGTTCTCTAAAATGAATTTAGCTTAGTAGACACTAAAGAAACACTTCTCTACTTCAATATTCCACTTTGCAAAATCTACAAGCATCACTCTAAAAAAAACCTCATACCAAACCATCTCACATATACTTCTGGAAGCACAAATAAATAAGAATGAGGTGCTCTTGTACAGATCCAATATCCCTAGTGACACAATAGCCACTCCTGATCCAAAATATAGTATATATTTTTTTAAAAAAATAATAAAGTCCCTACTGGTAGAACTGAAACCATAAGGGCATTCCAAGTAGTAATGCCTGTAATGGTATGTGGGAATGACCTTGGCAGACAGGAGAAAGAGCCATAGAGTAGACAACAGCCAGACAACTAGCAGCTGAGTCTGCAGAAGAAATGGGATGTGGTAAACATCTCAGAAGGAACCTTCCTTAGTTTCCTGGACAGAAAAGGTGAGGGAGGAAGATGTACTTTCAATATTGCAAGATTCTGTTAATATACAGTACAGTACAGTAAATTTAGAGTTAGTATTTCTGGGTGTACTTCTTATCTGGATTGCCTCCTAAGGCTGACAATACATGGCAAGAAGTTTCCTTGACATTTCATGTGCCTGCTAAGTTTACCTTTTTAAGGAGAGAATAACAGAACGGTGTTTGAAGAGATTGACTAGGGATCAGATAAAAAGAGTAACTTCACCTCTGCTTGAAAGACCCAGAGCTCCTCTCTGATCAACTCAGTATTGATCAACTGACTGCCTCCCATGTAGTAGGTGAGGAAGTATAACTGAACTTACATACCTTGAGACTGACATTGAAGAATGAGGGGGAAATGCTAACAACAGCCCAATGATCTATGGGTTGGAATCAAGATTAGTACAACAGTGTGGAAGCAAGGAAGATGGGTAAAGAACTATTGTTGCCAAGAATGATTCCACCCTGGTTAAGTATATGTGGGGATTCAACTGGATTGCATTTATTCTATAGGTATTCTATGACTACTGTCAGCTCCATTCTGAAGTGTTCTCGTTCTCGCATCATTTTTATGCATGCTGCTTGTGTGCATGAGTCATAAACATCCATCAACATAATCGTAAAGGAACTTACCAGTCTCCTCAACCTAGTGCCCTCCAGATATAATAGGATTAAACTTATAGCCCACTTAACTAGTTGATATTCCTCATCAGTGTCAACTGGAAGCAAGGTGGTTAAGACCCAAAATATATGCAGGTAGCAGAGGAAAATTTCCAATAAAGCAAATATATGCTGGAATATTACTCTGAATTAGAATATACTGTAGAAAAGTATCTATTTTCAACTGCAGATAAAATTTGAACATATTATCTCAGTTCTATGTTTCATTTTCCTTATAGTCATCTTTATTCCCCAAAAACGTGGATCAACAGATACATATTCCATATATATATTTTCCAATAATACATGGAGTTTTAAAGAAACCAGGAGAATCCTATATCTCGTATCTGTTTTTCTACAGGCTTAAAGTCTCCAGGTCTAGGCATCTGTGAGTGGCTTCTTGTCATCCTCTCACTCCTTCTCATCATAATCACATTTCCCATTTCCATCTGGTTCTGCATGAAGGTAAGGCAATTTCTAGAGATTGAAGTTGATACATGTGAGAGACAACAATCAGTAAAATCCATGCATCCAAATGCTATTGGGTACAGCAGCAGCCAAGGCTTGCATTCAACTCACCCACACAGAAAAAATCATGAATTAGACCATATTATGTCTTAATATGAAGTGGTCCTATTTGATAAGGATATTTCTTTCACATATAAACATACCTCCAGTACATACTGAACACATTTCATGTACAGATGGCAGAAGTAGATTTTAATTCCCACATTTTCTGATTTTGTAAATACCAAGTCTTCATTATCAAAGCATTCTCCCACAATTCTCAAATAGTGAGACCTTTCTGTTTTTTCTAGATTCCTGAGATCCACAATATGAAACCAAAAGTTTATATACTCTCCATCTTCCACCTAAATGTTAATTTCTTAAGTTTTGTTCATCAGAGCAGCCAGATAAATATTAAAGTTTAACTATGTTATGTGATCTGATTATTGTACTTTTTTGCCATATCCTAATCAGGTTAACTTTGTCTTACCCCCCCAGGCAACAGCTAAGGATCTTAAAATTCTATTTAGGTTTTACAGGTTTAAAGTAATGTTTTCTTTCTTATTTCAATGTAATTTTTCTCCTGAATCTTATCTGACATGCTTTTCTGACAACATGGTGTTAACACAGTCAGAGGCTGGGATTTGCTTATAAAAATGAATTTAAAACATTAGACCACAATATCCTAGTCCATAGAATAATAAACTTGTTTGGTATGCCTTTGAAAGAACACTAGATTTGTGCTTTAAAAACCTGTAATAAGTACACTAGGACAGCAATCTTGATCAGCCTTACTACCACTTCAGAAATGAGATTGGCCATGGTAGAGTGCCAATTTATGCCTTCATATTTTTCTGCTTGCTCCAGATCTGGTGAAAAGTATTTTATCATAACCATCTGGTAGAAAAGTCATTTTAGACTGCTTCTGCTAAATTGTTTAAATTATTATTTAAATTATTTAAAAGTACCTAGATTTCTTTCGATAGATTTTGGTCTACCAGTTTCTCATCTGTGTTCTAATCTAAATTATTCTCATTTTAGATTAAAAACGCAACAACTGTCCAGGTTCTCCATGGCTTTTTTGCTGCCAGTGGCAAATTTCCAAGTGTCATCACAGGGTACATTCATCTCTGTCTCACATGTCTACTCTGCAGATGCACCTATCTATAAATCAGCTGGAGTCATTCAGCCATATCACCCCAATGCTTCACTCAGGAAAAAAAATCTTACAAGATGCGTTAGACTCAAAAATCTGAAGGAAGCATTGTGTGAAAGACACAGAATAGCTGTGAGTCAAGTCAAGCTTGATCCCTGAGCATGTTTCAAAGACATGCTCGTTTTAGTTTTCTTGGCAGTAAAATCACATGGTTTGCCACTGCTTTATTCAAGGAGGTGTATGTGTGTGTGTATACCCACATAGATACATTCATACATGCACATACGCACATTTACCATGTCACTATAAACAGTGTAATGATGTGGCTTCTAGGCTGTAGCATCCGGCTCATCTGGATCTTAGTCACAGTTTTTTTCACTTTTAGTTGGATCACAGACAAAACAGCCTGCAGTTTAGTAGTAGATAATCCACTTTTCTGTCTCACACTTGGTGATAAAAATGTGACCCAGACATTTTACCTCAGTCAGGGTTTGTTTTTATCTTTACCTCAGAATAATTACTCTTTCTCAATGGCATTATAATCCCATTTACTTACAAGGTTTTTTTTAAAAAAACTTGCTCTCATATTTGATAGAATTAATCATTTGTACTAATTTACTTTTCTACATTTTCATGGGAATATCTTTTTCCATTGATTTACACAACTGGGATCTTTACAAAAATTGTGAGACGTCAAGTTATAAATCATCCCCTTCTGACTGAGATAATATCTCCAGACCCCCTCACATCCTTTGGACATAAACTGTTTCAACTCCTTCCCTCAAGATGCCACTACAGGGCATTGCATGCCAAAAGAACTCAAAGACAGTTTTTTTTCCAAAGTTCTGACTTATGTCCAAATATATTACTCATGTAGT